>JAFVLL020043829.1:38679-48679 GCA_021397915.2 Tor tambroides
GTGTGTATATGTATATATATGTGTGTGTGTGTGTGTATAAAATGTGTATTATAATACATTTCTTTAAAATATACATGTATAACATGTGTTATAATACAATTTTAGTTTACAATTTTTTTTTTTTTTACATTTTCGTTTTTAGCATTTTAAAATATTTATGTATTTTTAATTATATGTATTAATACTTAATGGTATTTATACATTTTGATGATGATTTTTTTCTGTCTTTGCTGATAACTGGTGTTAAATTTACTGTTTACTAGACAGATTTTTTTTTTTTTAAATATTAATAATAATAATAATAGTAATTATTATTATTATTATTATTTATTTATTCATTCATTCATTCATTCAGAATAAAGCTTCAATTTACTAGCCTATTTTCTCTCAATTGAGTGTTTCCAAACATTTATAATTTACAGTAGATAAGTGTTTAATACTTTATTTGGTAAATTTTTATTTTATTATATTTTATTTGCTTCTCATAAATTAGATGATGCTAATGATGGAAATTAATCTAATATTTGTTAACAATTCAGATATCATGTCTGTGTACCCATCCAAATGATCTGTTGTGTGCTCTTAGCAGAGCTTTCTGTCCCTATATATTAAGGACGTTTGTTACTTAATTAGTCTCTCAGTCTGAAGACTGATGTCTCTTTGGATTAAACATTCTAGGCTGTTGGCTGCTGTGTATAATCCCAGATCACATCCTCTGTGCTGTTTATTTGTTTGTATATTGCACACTAATAGTCTGTGTTGATGCTCTCAGGTCCAGAAGAGCCCGATCTTCAGGAGAGACGGTGCTGACATTCACTCTGATGTCATGATCTCTGTGGCTCAGGCCATACTGGGGGGCACAGTCAGAGCGCAAGGACTCTATGAGACCATCAATCTCTCAGTAGGACATTTTTGGCAATGTTAACATGACCGTATGTTAACATTAAAGGAATAGATAACTTGAAATAAAAATTTCCTGATAATGTAGTCACCCCCAGGCCATTCAAGATGTAGATGAGTTTGTTTCTTCATCAGAACAGATTTGGAGAAATGTAGCATTACATCACTTGCTCAGCAATGGATCCTCTGCAGTGAATGGGTGCCGTCAGAGTGAGAGACCAAACAGCTGATAAAAACATCACAATAATCCACAAGTGATCCACACCACTTCAGTCCATCAGTTGACGTATTGTGAAGAGAAAAGCTGCCATTTTTAATTTAATTAAGCCATTTTTACCTATTTACTTCTGGACAAAATATGACTCCTCTATTCAGTACATTGTTTTCTTTTGTGAAAAAGTCACGTCATCTGAATCAGGAGAGAAATATGCACAGATCAAGCACAGTTTACAAGCCAAAACAGTTCAAACCAGTTAAATGTTGGGGGATTTTGATGTGAGAGGACAACAACGGATGGACTTTTTTACTGGAGGAAACATTATTATGGATTATAGAGTCATATTTTGGCCAAACCAATGGTTTAAAGTTCAACCGTCTTAATGGATTTGTTTCTTACAAACATGCAGCTTTTTGGTTCACAAGACATTACCTGATGGACTGGAGTGGTGTGTATTACTTGTGGATTATTGTGATGTTTTTATCAGCTGTTTGGACTCTCATTCTGACGGCACCCATTCACTGCAGAATATCCATTGATGAGCAAGTGCTGCAATGCTAAATTTCTCCAAATCTGATGAAGAAAGAAACTCCTCAACATCTTGGATGGCCTGAGAGTGATTACATTTTCCGCAAATTTTCATTTTTGGGTGAACTATTCCTGAATTTTAGATATTCTTCTGCATATAAAAACAGTTATTCAATCGGTGAATGTTCTTGTAGATCCCATCTGGTATCCAGACCGACCAGAGGATCCGACTCTCTGGTAAAGGTATTCCACGTGTCAGCGGCTATGGTTATGGTGACCACTACGTCCACGTCAAGATCAAAATCCCAAAGTAAGGTTGTAGACAAATGGACTTCTGTTGCTGCTGTTTAAGGTTAAAATGACTGATCCATTCATGTGTCTTCCATCCAGGATGTTGACTGACCGGCAGCGAGCCCTCATGATGAGTTATGCGGAGGACGAGACCGATGTGGAGGGAACCGTCAATGGAGTGACCAGCACCACTGCAGGTACGGTCATCACTGGAGCAGTGCAGTAGTTCAGTCACGGCCATGGTAGAATCTAAAACCAGTACCTATCTCTGTCCAGGAGGGGGCAGTAATCAAACCGGCACAGGGCACAAACAGAAAGATGAAGGCTTTTTCTCCAAATTAAAGAAAATGTTTAGCTCCTCCTGACAGTCACAAACCAGGTAGGCTGATTCGTTTTAAGCTACAACTCCCTGAAATCCATTTTAATGATTGTAGGGATTGGAAAAACTGGAATATAGCACTATTTTTGAGGTTCAATATCTGGTTTGTGGCTGTTTGTGAATTCAGTGGCTCCAAAAAAGTATTTAGACACAAATGTATGAATGCATTTTTAGATGATAAAATGAACAGTAATAAGTAGATTAGTGGTATATAATCAGCTCTTCATTTGATGTAAAATTAGGGGTTTTCATACTGGGGCCCAGAAAGAAAGAAAGGATTAGACTAAAACAAATCATGAATAAGCATATAAAGTAATAATAAATATATTAAAATAAATGAGTGAATAAATACAGTACTATAATGAGGAGGAAAAAATAATCATGTAAAATATGAATAAACTAAATATTTTTAAATCGTAATATTTTTTTCAGTGTAAATCGAGTAAAATAGACACCTTTTAAATTTTAGGATTGGGAACTCATGCACTCAGATGATCATATTTGGGCATCTGGCATTTAAAAGACTGTAAAGCCCTGATCTTTTGGATCTCGTAGATTCATTCTTGCATTTGTTTGTCTTTACAGGAAAAAGATCCACTGGAAATTGAGACTTTAGTGGAGATTCAGATTCACAGTAAACCTGATGGACACACAAGAGAAGGAAGCGAGTCTTCTGCTGTGGACACGCGCAGCATTGAGTTCATCTTGAACGCTCCTCAGAAACTACAAACGATGAAGAGCTGTGGATGCATTATTGACTTCTAGAGAAGATCCCTCCAGATCCAAGAGGAATATGATCTACGCACACTTACCCTGAAACATTGTGATATCAGCCTTAGCATCAACATGAACCATAATATTAGATCTTGTCTTTGGTCTGTAATTTGTCATTAAGGTTTGGTCTTTCCTTTCCTGATGTTTTGAAGCGATTCACAAATGGATGGGAAATCTTTACTTCAGTAACTATATCATTTCAGAATAATGAAGTCCAATGTTCAAGATCTTTCTTTGTGCTGGCACCTCATCCTTCTGCTTGATTAGCAGTGTACATAGACAGCTGTTAATATTTAAATCATTTTAATGGGTTGTTGTAGAGATAAATATGCAATAATGAATAAAATCTCTGTGTGACAACTGTAAAAGACTTTTTTGTTGTTGAATATATCAAATATGGTGTGTGTATTTTAACATTCTGATGCATTATTCACAAAAAATAAACTTTAAAAACAGCACTACAAAATTATTAAATATGAAAAACAAACTGGTCAGTTTTGCTAGTACTTTACTGAAAAACAAAGAATTTATACATTGTCTTTTAAAATATAATTTTACACTTAAGGTCAACCATAGCTTTTTTCCGCTTAAATTATGTTTGCTATAGAAGAAAATTGTCTATTACTTTGAGCACCACTTTGTTGAATATGTTTTCATAATGACTTAATGTTACAGTACGAAAGCTATAAAGTTAATGTAATAGCAAGTTTAGTTGTAACCACATCCTGAATGGTTAAAAAACAGCTTTTGGTCAAACAAAGCGGACATTTCTTGGGTTGTATATAATTTATGTGATCACTATCAGTTGCCATAGAAAATAGTTGTAACTCATCCTTCAGTTTGTAGGAAATATCACAAAAACCGTGTTTACACTAATGCTGCTAAGGAATTCTATGCGACAGGACGCTGAACTGGTATAAACATTAATACACTTGATTGAAAGTCTTGAAAGTAAAGCCAAAAAACTTAAAATTACTTATTTAATATAAGACTAGTTCGATAAAATTACTTACCTTCTTTGTCCGAAGCTGTAATTCCTTTCACGACCAGCTCGTTAAAACCGTTTATTTTGAAAAGCGCACGGTTGCCATGGAAGCGAGGAGAGCGGGAAAAGTAGCTTTTTCGTTTCAAGCTATTTAGTTAAGTTGTTATTTTAGGTTAATTTCGTTTTTTAAAATTATATCTGTGATACAGTACTTAAAAATACTTTTAATATTTAAAGATACAACATTGTATTGTGTATATAACACATGCTTTAGCAAAAACAGTTACAAGCTACATCTTAAGATTGTTTTTCCTCATTCTGGTAACTGACCACATGACACAAACGTTGCATAGAGCTTAACTCATAAATCTGGATCATTATTTAAAAACGATTACATTTTTAAAAAACTTTTTATTTAATCTGAAATGATTTAAAATGTACTTAAATTGATTCAAATAAAACAGGAACAAACAGTGAATGCAGCACAGTTGTGAATTTATTATTACAGTGAACACAGCTGGAGGGGAAAATAAACATACATCTGAAAAAAGGATTTTAAAAAAACCTCCCAAAAACTCTTCTAAACCTTAAAATTAATATATCACTAAGGAATTTTTTAAAAATGTCTACATAAAAACACTGTATTGTTCTGTGTATCAGCACCATTCCTCTCAATGTGCTTTAAAAAAAACTAAAAGCTGTCAGTAACTCAAAACACAAAATGTGCATAAAACCCAAACACAACCCAATATGCTAAATACTAACATACAGGGGGGTCTATTTTATGATCTGATTAGTAAAGTAACATTTCCTTTGGTTCAAAAAGTCCAAGTCCTGCTCAGAGCCGCTCATGTTCGGTCCCTCAGGATTTGGTATAATACATGTAACACTCTTCAAGAAGTACTCTTCATCAGTATAATGATGTGATTGTGTTAGCTCTTATATAAAACTAAATCATTCCTTTCTAATAAAAATACCGTTAGTTAACAAACACATGCCTCTGTAAATGAGGACGGATACACAAACCCCCACAATCCTTTTCAAATGCATCTTGTCACAGTGCCTTAGTGAACATTTCACGTTAGTGTGTTAATATGGAACGTCAACGGGAACAAAACAATTACCTCTCCTTTTCATGAAATTATTGCATCCATAAATGTTTATAATACTGTCAGCTCAATGAATCACCTAAAGAAAAAAAAAACCTTAAATCCTTGTACAAATACAGTATACTAATTCAGCATTGTGACCTTGTTTTAATTGCTTTCAAATAATCAAATAATATTTGGTTATATTGGTTATACACACCCTTTAGATATCACCGGCCATTTAAAAACTAATTTCTGGTCAACCACTAGTGGAAATACAGAAGCTTGTTTACGGAACTAAATAAAAAACAAAAAAGGTTATTGCAAATTTTAATCTCAGAATTCTAAACTTTTTCTCATGAGTTTTTGTTTGTTTGTTTTCAAAATTCGAAGATAGAAACTCACAGTTGCAACAATTGCTTCTTTCTCAGCAATTATTTTTTCTCGCAATTCAGAGTTTTTTTTTCCTCGCAACAGTGCATTTAAATCTCGCAATTGCAACTTAATTTCTCAGAATTGCAAGTTTATATCTCACAATTTTGAGAAATTGTTGCAATTGCAAGACATAAACTCGCAATTACTGCAAATTTGAATCTCAGAATTCTGACTTTTTTCTCACGATTTTTTGTTTTTGTTTTCAAAATTGCGTGATAGAAACTCACAGTTGCAACAATTGCTTCTTTCTCAGAATTGTAGGATATAAACTCACAATTCTGAGTTTTTTTCTCGCAATTCAGAGTTTTTTTTTCTCGCAACAGCGCGTTTAAATCTTGCAATTGCAACTTAATTTCTCAGAATTGCAAGTTTATATCTCACAATTTTGAGAAATTAAGTCGCAATTGCAAGATATAAACCCGCAATTACTGCAAATTTTAATCTTAGAATTCTGACTTTTTTCTCACGATTTTTTGTTTGTTTTCAAAATTGCAAGATAGAAACACAGTTGCAACAATTGCTTCTTTCTCAGAATTGTAGAATATAAACTCACAATTCTGAGATTTTTTTCTCGCAATTCTGAGTTTTTTTTCTCGCAACAGCGCGTTTAAATCTTGCAATTGCAACAATTTCTCAGAATTGCAAGTTTATATCTTACAATTCTGAGAAATTAAGTTGCAACTGCAAGATATAAACTCACAATTCTGATATAAACTCAGTGTTGCGAGAAAAAAAAAAATGTAGAATCGTGAGAAAAAAACTCTGACTTTATTTCCCACAATTCTGACTTAACTCCCAATTGCGACTTTATTTTTTATTCAGTGGCGGAAACGGGCTTCCATAGGAAACAGTTCATTTTGGCTCAGATATCTGTTATCAGTGAAACTGGAATCCAGAAATTTTGTGCTTTAACCGTTTGTGAAGAATAACCAAGAATGCCAAAACTGTAACATATCACGTAAGGAGACAAAAATGACCTTAACGTGCAATTCTTCCATCTTTTGCATTCTAAACCAAAAAGGCTTTTCTTCATGAGCCATTCTGCCTCAACACGCCATCTCAGTAGTCTGGCCTGCAGAAGTACTGCTTTTCTTTGTAAATGCTGATATGTAGCATAGCATAGCATATCTCGTTCAAAAAGCATGCTTGACAAATGTGCCAATGGAATCATGTACTCTTCTGTATGAACATACTCTGCACAAGTGCGCAGATGTATTGCATGTGCCTCGTCCTGTTCTTCATGAACATTTGTTACGTTTGCGATATCAAACTTCAAGGGGGCGATAGTGTTTCCTTAACGTGGCTGAGTCATTAAACCAATGAGAAATTTACTGTAGAAGTCATCAATTTGCACTTATGCCCGCTATAGCGCCCCTTATGGTGATGAATGAGAATGCAACAGAATTACTAAAACGTAGGAAATCAAGCTTGCGTAGCCAGAAGCGTTTGTGATCACGTACTTGCGTAGAGTATGTTTCGGCCCATAAGCTGACTTGATACTGTAATAAAACTATTAAAAAAAAAATAGGCTAATTTTCTGCATATTTCTGCAGCTCTTTTCCAGCCTTGAAGTAGTTCACCCAAAAAAGAAAATTTACTCACCCTCAGGCCATACAAGGTGTAGATGAGTTTGTTTATTGCAACAGATTTGGACAAATTTTGCATCATGTCACTTGCTCTCCAACGGATCCTCTGCAGTGAATGGGTGCCGTCAGAATGAGAGTCCAAACAGCTGATAAAAACATCTCAATAATCCACAAGTAATCCACACCACTCCAGTCCATCAGTTAATGTCTTGTGAAGCGAAAAGCTGCATGTTTGTAAGATGCTTCAAGACATTTTTAACATTAAAATACAAGTCCTCTATCCATAATATTGCTTTCTCCAGTGAAAAGTTGTCTCGTCTGAAAGCGGAGAGAAATATGCAAAGATCAAGCACCGTTTATAAGCGAAAAACAGTCCAAAACAAATATGTTGGTGGATTTTGATGTGAGAGGACAACAGGGGATGGATTAAGACCTGTTCACACCAAGAACGATGACTATAAAGATAACTATAAAGATAACGACATTAGCGTCATCTGTTTATTCTAAGCGCATGCACGTCTGCTGCTTTTAATTCTCCCACTCGTTATAGCAGGATAGATTCTGATTGGCTGTCAATGTTTTTATCGTTCATCACCTGGGAAAAAAAATCGTTCTGGAAGTGATTCCAGCTATATCGTTTCTCTGTGCCTTTATTGTTATAGCTGTGGTGTGGACTCTGCTATTCTTTAATATTGAGAACGATTTTTAGAACTATATCTTTATCTGTTTGGACTCTCATTCTGACGGCACCCATTCACTGCAGAGGATCCAATGCTAAGCAAGTGATGCTGATTTTCTCCAAATCTGATGAAGAAACAAACAACCTCTTGGATGGCCTGAGGATGAGGACATTTTCAGCCAAGTTTCATTTTTGGGTGAACTGTTCCTTTAACTTCATCAACACTGCCAGGCGTGATAGTAACATCTGCCACAGCACAACACTATGCATAAACTATGCTATCCAGTCTATGTTCATACATTAAGAATAAATCACATTTACCCAAGAACGAGGGGGCAAATGGGATGCACTAAGAGGGAAATGCGTTGGAATGCCTCACGACTTTAAAGCAGAGCAAACTATTTGTTCTCGTCTATTATGTGACCCTTTTCTCCTCTCATTGGGTCACAGGAGGTCACATGAGATACCAAGCAGCCAATCCAGCTAGAGCAGCGATCCAGGCAGCCAATATGACTTGACCGGAGGGATTTTTAAGCACGGTCATGGCCATCTGACAGATGACAGACGATCCGCTGCTGGCAGCTGAAACAGGAAAAATAAAATTAGTACATAAACGGTTTCATCTCTTAAGTTTAAGGCCGGGTTTCCCAAACGGGTTCACAAGGGAACTGTAGGGGGTTCATGTATTTATGAAAAAGCTAATAACTAATAAATTTGAAAATTAAATTAAAATAGATAATTATGGCTGCATGTTTAATCAAAATAATACAGTAAATGTGCAATTATAAAATCAAAGGCTGCACTTTAATATATACAGTGTAAGTATATACAGTCAAACCAAAGATTATTCAGACACCAGATATAATTTTTGATATTTTTTTACTAGTGGGTGCAGGACACTTTTGTTCATTTATGTAAGTGAGGATAGCAAAATAAAGTAAACTGTGACATATTATACCCAAAAATTCCTCATATAGTGGACTACCAGTAAAACTGACACTAATTTGGGAGTAAAAATTTGATTTGACACTTTGATCTGACCATGTTTTGTTACATACCTTTCTATCAAAGTTATCTGACATTATCAAGATGAATCTGTTCTGACACAGTTTAACTCTTCAGTTCTTGTCATATTTTATTACCATTTTCTAAACTATAGCGAATAAACTGTGATAATGTGAGAAATGTTGAAGGTGTCTGAATAAATTTTGGTTTGACTGTACATACTTTCCACCAAAACAGAATTACTAAAATGATCAAATATTCATTTTTTTATTATTATTATTTTGCATTACAATTGTAATTGACAAAAGTGATACATTTCTGTCTTAATTATATAATAATAATAGTAATGTTAATAATAATTTCATTTAAACATTTTATATATATATATATATATATATATATATATATATATATATATATATATAATATTTTATTTAAACAGTCTTCATAGTTTTTTATTTCAGTTTTAGTGTTATATTTATTTCAGTTCACATTTTAGTATCACTGATAAATATATTATTGTAATATTGTTTTTATTAATATTAATGAATTTTCATTTAATCTATCTATCTCAGTTTCAGTGTTTTATTTATTTTAGTTCACATTGTAGTATCACTGATATAATATTATTGTTTTTAATATGAATTAGTTTTTATTTTCATATTTTCTGTTTCATTTTAATTTTAGTTACATTTTTAGTAATTTTTTTTGTTTGTTTTTTATTTTAAAAAGTCTATTCAGTAGTTTTTAAATTTCGGTTTTACTTATTTTAGTCTTTCAAGTTAAACTACAAGAAAATGAGAAATGTTATTTTGACAACTAACTGAAATAAAATGTGTTTATTTTTCTGTACTTTTTTAAAGTTTCAGTTCACACTTATTTTACTTCAAGTAAAAAAACATGTTTTTATGGTTTTATTTTTAGTTTTAATTTTAGTTTAGTTAGCGACAATAACCCTGGATATGTGGTTGCTAACTAGTCCAAGTCTTTCATTATAAGTATAAGGGATTTTTCACTCATTTTATCATCTGCCAACAACAAAAATCATACATCGAAAGTAACACACACCAAAGTTTTATATAACAAAAATCAAATCCCAGCACATTATCTGCTGCTAAATGTCCTGTTTCAAT
>JAFVLL020043829.1:53679-101263 GCA_021397915.2 Tor tambroides
CTGAAATGTTGCCAGGTCCAGAAACTTAGCAAGGACATCAGTAAAATAGTCGGCAGCGGCTATTTGCATTAAGTGCAAATAGCATATTTTTTAGCAATAGATGCTATTTACACTAAGTGCAAATAGCGATGGATGCTATTTACACTAAGTGGAAATAGCAATGGATCCTATTTACACTGTTAAAATAGCAAGATTTTCTGCTATTTATACTACTTATTGCAAAAAGTGGCAATTATCTGCACTTCAGTATTAGTACATTATAAAACAGTACGCAATAACATATCCAGTGTAAATTACAGATTAATTCAAATTATTAAATGGATGCCACCTTATTGGGACAATAAACCCTTGGGACAATATACCCTACACCTACCCTAACCCTACCCGACACTTTTATTTTTAACTTTTTAATTATTTCCTTCATTTTTACTGAAAATAAATGCCTTTCTGATGCGATATGAGATTTGAAAAGGGAGAAAAAAAGTTCGGCAAAAGGCGGGTTCGAACTCGGGTCGATCGCGTCAAAAAACACACGCTCTACTATCTATGCCACTGAAACTGATGCTGAAAGTGTTGACTAACCCAATCACACGTTAGTGGGCAGAGCCTTTGCCAACAAGGTGGGCTATTTGCACTTAGTGTAAATAGACACTCCGAAAATAGTCCATGTTGCATCAGAATGCATTGTTTACGTTCAGAAGAAACGTAACCTGGTTCTCCAAAATGGCGAAAGACTGTAGCTCCCAGGAGAAGAATTGTTGGTCTGGGAACATTTCAGTTGCGTTGCTGTCTATGCAGGGTCAGAAAGCTCGCAGATTTCATCAAAAAATATCTTAATTTGTATTCCGAAGATGAACAAAGAGCTTGCATGTTTGGAAAGACATGAGGGTGAGTAATTAATGACAGAATTGTCATCCCATTTATGCTTTTGAGAGAAATACTGAAACAGAATAAAAACATTAAAAAAAGGCAACTGCAACTTTTTATCTCACAATTCTGAGTGTTTTTCCTCAAAATTCTAATTTTATGTCTTACAATTCTGACTTTTTTTCCCTTGCAATTGTGACATTTTTCTCTGAATTGTGAGATGTTAAGTCAGAATTGAGAGTTTATAAATCGCAACTGAGCAATATAAACTGATGTAGTGCTCACTGCAGAGGCAATGACACCCAGCTTCTCATGGGAGGGTGTGGTTGAAGTGTCTAGCTCCACATCCAGCAAGGAGGAATGTCAAGCTCCACCCAATGACTCTCTGCAGTGCTGAGAAGAAAAGTCCGAACTGTGAGATAAAAAAGTCTAAATTACCTTATATATTTTTATTTTCCTTTGCAGAAGGAAAAAGAAAACAGAATTGTGAGATGTAAATTCAGAATTGTGAGAAAAAAAGTCATAATTTTGCGTTTATATCTAAATTCTGAGTGTATATATCACAATTCTGAATTGTAAGCTATAAACTCAGAATAATGAGAAAAAGTCAGAATTTTGCACTTATATCTTTAAAATCCGAGAGTATATATTGCAGTTCTGAAATCTAAGATATAAACTCAGAATTATGACAAAAAAGTCAGAATTTTGCATTTATATCTTTAAATTCTGAGTGTATATATTGTAGTTCTGAATTGTAAGATATAAACTCCGATTTATGAGAAAAAAAGTCAGAATTTTGCGTTTATATCTTTAAATTCTGAGTCTATATACCGCAATTCTCAATTTGTAAGATATAAACTCAGAATTATGAGAAAAAAAAATTCTGAGTGTATATGTATTGCAATTCTGAATTGTAAGATATAATTTCAGAATTGAGAAAAAAAGTCAGAAGATTATATCTTTAAATTCTGAGTGTATATGTATCACAATTCTGAATTGTAAGATATAATTCAGAATTATGAGAAAAAAAGTCATAATTGTGAGATAAAAAGTCACAATTACACAATTGACATTTTTTTGTCTCGTATCGGAAACCAGGGCTTCCATAATATTACCTGCTTTTTAAACCTTTGTCTTTACTTTTGGCAGTCAGATCAAATAATAAGAAAGAAAGTGTTCATCTGAGTCCATCTGAGTATTCAGTGTGTATAGAAAATTTGCATGGAATGGTAGTATGCCATTCTGAACATAGGCCTACATTTCTCAATCTTTCATTTTTATTTTTCATTGTTATTCTGATTTGTGCATAAATAGTAATTTCGCTGTTTTTCTTTTAAACCTGAATGGACAATAATGTTCTGTTTGTTTCATTCTACTTTTTTTTGTACTGTCTTGTCCATGTTACTGTAGTCTAAATTTCCCTTTGGGGATAAAATAAAGTCTTATCTTATTTTACCATATCTTACCTTATTATAAGTACTAGTTACATCATCAGTGATGTCAATGATTTTATTGCTCATGAGCTGCAAATAATCATTCTGAAAGTGATTCCAACATCATTCCTCTGTGTTGTTATCATTATAGTTGTGATGTGGACTCTGCTATTCTCACAGAAATAGAATGATTATTAAATGGTATAGTTTTAATAATATATAGAGAGAGAATGTATAGCTATAGTTATCATTATGGTCCTTGGTGTGAACGAACGTTAAATGTGCAGCCATTTTCAGCAAGGCCACCCAATGAAAAAAAAACAACAACTTCATAATCAGCTGATTATGGTTAGAATCATATTTTATTATTATATTTTATCTGCACCATTTTTATCATTAGGATTAAACAATCAACCTTTTTATAGTTGAAAGTGACATTTATGTAGATAAGGCAGATCAGAATACCACAGACTTTAATATTCACAAACACATCGACATTAAACAATACAAACCTTTATGGCGTATTTATATGACTGCTCCGCCTCTAGTTTTCTGCCAGTCTGAAAGGACAAAGCAACTTAAGTCAAAATTATGCTTCTGTTGAAATGTTGAAAGAATGTGGTTTTGGTTCCCATTGACTTCCATAGTATATTTTGTCCATACTATGGAAGCCAATGGGACCTGAAACCATTTGGTTACCAGCGTTCTTCAAAATATGTTCCACAGAAGTAGGAAACTCATACAGGCTTAGAATGACATTGAGGGAGAATAAATAATGACAGGTGAAGAAAGAAGTGTTAAGCAAGGGATTGAAAGCCGTTCGAATGCATCTGACAGTCACTTACCCGTAAACAGACTAGAGACAGGTAACCCCACACTTCTGGATTCCTGTTATTCAGTGCGTTGGCTTCAGTCAGAGCCTCCTCAGCCTCAGTCAGCTCCTCCAGCTGATCAACAGCACATGCAATAGAGCAACAAGCCAAAGCAACTAACCTACTGTATCGTATTTGATACACACATTTCTAAAGGCCTCCAAATGATCAAACCTGTTGTACACAATCTACTACATGCCTTCTGCCATCTGATTAATAATTTATACTTTTTTGGCAGTAAAAGGCCTTTCAGCGTAATTGTAAAAATGTCCACATTCAGGTCATGGTTCACATGTCTTTTTGCTGTGAAAGCTTTACTGATTTTTATAAAATAAACATAAGAATTACTTGTTAGTAATATTTCAACATGAACACTTACTGGACTGATGCAACTTAGGTTTGCTTAATTATCCATACATCATTTTTTTTTTTTTAGAAAAATTAGGTTCAAATGTGAATATCAACTATGATCAGGCTTTTGAGGAGCATTTATTTGTTTTCTCAATCATTATTGTATTGCAATGCATAATTAAAACTACATAGCTTTGATCATAAAACTAAGCATTTAAGGGAATAGTTCACCCTAGAATGAAAATTCTGTCATTAATTACTCACCCTCGTGTCGTTCCAAACCCATAAGACCTTTGTTCATCTTCAGAATGCAAATTAAGATATTTTTGATGAAATCCGAGAGCTCTGTGACCCTTAGTAGACAGCAACACAATTGTAATGTTCCCTGGTCCAGAAACATAGTAAGAACATTGGTAAAATAGTCAGTGTGACATCAGGGGTTCAACTGTAATTTTACGAAGCTATGAGAATATTTGTGTGCGCAAAGAAAACAAAAATAACAAATTTATTGCATGTGCTGTGCCTTGTTCATTAGCAGACAGCATGTCGAGGTGAAGAGAAGAACTATTCCATAAAGTCGCTATTTTTCTTTTCTTTGCGCACAAAAAGTATTCTCGTAGCTTCGTAAAATTATAGTTGAACCCCTGACGTCACAAGGACTATTGGTGCGTTCAAGTCATGTTGGATACATCGTATTACGAGTTGAACCACATGAATGCCACCACAAAGTCGTTATTACGAGTGTGAAACGCTAAATTTTCTTTAAGCCCTGAATTTCCGAGTTGTGGGGCGTGTCAGTGAAAAATGTGTCGGATGCAATGGACAGTGACAAATTTAAGTGACGGTAAATTTGTTGAAATAATTAAAATGATTACTTTTTTGTGTAATGTACAATAAAACAATATATGTTACATATACAGAATATTATATTATTATATAATTACCATAGAATATATAATGATTCAGTTCACCTTCATAAATTGAATAAAGACAGAAAAAAGCAAAAACACAATGATGCACATTCTTCATTCATCATTTTATAGATGAGGCGTTTGAAAAATCGTTGAATTTTATGTAAAAAAGTTAAATCGCCATCTTGTTTCAAACAAAGTGACTTGATGTCGTAATGACGACTTGTCAACTCATGAATACGAACGTCCCAGGAGGACTTGAACACAGCATATTTTACGTCCTTGCTACGTTTCTGGGTCTGAGAACATTTCAGTTGTGTTGCTCTCTATGGGAGGGTCAGAAAGCTTTCGGATTTCATCAAAAATATCTTAATTTGTGTTCCGAAGATGAACGAAGGTCTTACGGGTTTGGAACGACATGAGGGTGAGTAATTAATGACAGAATTTTCATTTTTGGGTGAACTACACCTTTAAATATCATCTTACTAACACATATTATTGAAGATGTGGAGTGACAACTGATATTCATATGATTTTATGTAATTAGTCTGTTATACTGTTATAAAGATCTCATTGATTTACATTACAACCTATTAGAATTACATCTTTCTTTGTGGTATCTATCTATCTATCTATCTATCTATCTATCTATCATTTTTGCTCATTTTGGGCCTCTGAATAAAATTCATGTTTTTTCTTCCTTGAGTTTTGCGCTGCATATTCTCCTAAATCATACGGTATGAGCCATAAAAGCCTGGTGTATCAAATATGCAAACTTTTTTCAAACTATTATTTCATATGTCAGGCTTTATTTTGTCAAATAAAGGCATTTCAGAGCAAGTTTTTACATTCTTTGAAATAACATGCACCTACTGTATGTATTAAGAAAGTAACTAGGGTCAATTTTGACCTCAACCAGTCATAAATCATTCACTTCAATTCTGGCTCCAGCAGCTCTTCTGCTTACGCAGAGACATCCAGCTTTTCTAAATGCATTGTAAGTTTGTACTCACTCTATAGCAAGAGATTCCCAGTCTGAGCCAAGTAAGACACGACGGAGAGCGTTTGCAGGCACGCAGGAATACAGGTTTGACTTTTTCATACTACAGAGGGAATGAAGCACACATGAAAATTGCTATATAAAAAGTGAAAATACTCAAAAGCAACTCACTTCTCCTTGCTGCAGATAGATGGAGCCCAAGTGGAGGTAGATGGAGTGTGTCTGAGGCGTCCAGCACAGAATCCAGCGTCCGCTCATAGCAGCTCTGAGCCTGAGCGTAATTGTCCCTCTCGTAATGCAAGTGACCCCACAGGGCCCATATGTCTGGATTCTGTGAGGATCAAAAAAACCTAGGAGACAGTAATGAATTTGAAGTGTGTCTCAAATAAAATCTGTAGAAAGCAAATGGAAAGATGCAGACCTGGAAGTTATCGATCAGTGCCTCCTTCAGGCTGGCCTCAGCGCTGTCATGTTCTCCTCTCAGCAGGTGTAGCTTGGCGAGAGCAAGATGATACGAGCTGATGGTGCCTCTGTTTGGAAACAGCAGCTCTAGAGCCAGAGCACGCTGGGCCATCTGAGGACATGAATACAATCCAGCATTTACTTCAGGATTAACACCTTCACCTCTTTTGAAATAAAAGAGTTTGGTATGCTATGTAGAAAAACTACTGAAGTCCACTCTGAACCAACTGCAAAAAACTTGTGAACTACACAATTAACCAATCATAACCAAAAGAATATATGAATTTATGTAGAATATATGAAAGGTTGGGGTTGGAAATTTGTTTTTTCTTTAAAAAATTAATACTTTTATTCAGCAAGCATGGATTGAATTGATCAAAGGCGACAGCAAAGGCATTTATAATGTTATAAAAGATTTCTATTTTAAATAAATGCTATTCTTTTGAACTTTCTATCCATCAAAGAATCCTTAAAAAAATGACAGTTTCCATAAAAATATGAAGCAGCACGAATTTCTCAAGGATCATGTGACACTAAAGACTGGAGTAATGATGCCGAAAATTCAACTTTGCAGTTCATATATTCAAATACAAAACTGCTTTTTGAAATTGTAATAATATTTCAAAATTTTACTGTTTTTACTGTATTTGTGATCAAATAAATGCAGCCTTGGTGAACATAGCAGACTTCTTTCTTAATGACAGCAAACTTTTGAAGGTAGAGTAAGTCATTTACACAAAGAAGTCTTAAAAACAGAGAGAAGAGACAGAAAAAACAGAGACAGAGTGAGTGTAAAATGCCATATGCCATAAAAATGCCATAAAACACTAAGGGTCAGTTTTACTAAATGGCAAATTAGCGCGAGAGCGCAATTCCAAAACAGCGCAGATTGGTGTGGAAATTTCTGCAGGTGATTTACTAACAACGAGCAAATTAAAGAACAGAGACACAACATCTCATTTACATATCGACCAACGCAATATACCAAGCGCAGCGCAAATTAGCGTAGTCGCAAATAAATAATAAAAAAAATAAAGAAGCCACAAGAACCAGAGGCCAAAAAATGAAGGGTTGCATGCAGTTTTGATAGACCTGGTATTGCGTGACTCCTAGTTGAGGGTTCCAAGTCGTCTTTTATTTCCTGAAGCAAATTAAAAATAACATGGCTTGGCAAACAATATGTTCGGATAATGTGTTCTTCTGGAATTCTCTCTGTTCTCTGTGGTGCCTCCTCCTAGCAACAATAATTGCAGTCATTTCAAGAGCAAAATAGTTTAAGACATGCTTTTTTTGGGCATTAAATAATGGCGCAAATACCAGTAATTTGATGAGTGGAAACGTTAGTAAATCGTGTTGCGTGATTAATTTGAATACTCTCCTCCCATAAATTTTGCGTCTGAAAGGGAAACTCCTACAAATGCATAATCAATAAGGTCAGGCGCAAAAATAACTGTGTCCACACCTTTTCAGCGCTAATTCATCACTGCGTGTCTTTAGTAAATCCAGACAGTACTATTATACACCAAAAAACAGTTTGCGCTGGCACAAGCTGTTAGTAAAACTGGCCTTAAATTATGACTGGTTTTGGTGCATGAAACCTTATAAACAGACTTCAGGTGAAAACAAATGTCTCCTATAATGTAAAAGTGATCTAGTGTTGTGACCTGTAATGCACAGTTCTGCAGGAGAAACCACACTGTCTCCATGTAGATAGTGGTTTGGGGAATTTGCTGTTGTGCTTCCTGTTTACTCTCTTGGCTGTTCTGTGGCCTGTCTTCTTCATGTACAGCATCGTCTTCATCTGTATCGCCACCTTTAAAGAAAATGACCCCAGATCAGCTATAAATGAAAAGGCATTTGTCACAGAGCAGATGGACGAGGTGATCACCTGTCTCCTCTGTTTTTCCAGCTGGAGTCTCACTGGTTTCATCTTTCTGGTCCTGCTTCTGACCAGATTGAGTCTCTGAAGTTATTTCTGGTCTAGATGCTGATTCATGATGCAGGACTGAATTAAGTTGCTTATTGCAGCTGAATTGGAGTAGTGTTTTGTTAGATGGGTATGAAAAAGCTTAGTTTACCGCGGCAGCGGTCGTGTGAAGACCGAAGAGTAAAGACCATCGACTCTACCGTGCGACTCCACCGGGCAGGGACACCGACAAAGGATATAAGTATCACTTTAATTTTTCCTCTTTCCTACTACTTGTTTCACTTCTGTTTGAGTTTTTATAACCATTTGTTAGTATTTGTTAGTAAGTTGTTGTTGCTGTTTTTAAAACAAGTATGTTTGGCTCAGTGTTGATGTCTGTATTGGTTGTTTATTAAGTTATAGTTTTATTTAATTTTAGTTATTTTAGTACTTCATACTACATGGAAATGAAATAATATATATATTGCATTTATTTTTATATGTATGTATATGTATATGTGTGTGGCTGTACATACACGTCGTTGTTTTTTGGTGTTTGGCTTAGTGTTATGTTAGAAGCATTATTATACTCATACCTTTTGTTGTTTTAATATTTTAAATTGTTTTCAGCTTTACTTTTTTTGTTTTCATTTAAATGTTTAGTTTTTGAAATGTTGTGTGCATTTTTCATTTTTATTTAATTTCTTTATTTTCTTAAATGTGTGTGTTTATATAGTATTTACAGAGTTTTGACTTTTAGTTTGTTACTTTTTCTTATTTGTAAGTCGCTTTGGATAAAAGCGTCTGCTAAATGACTAAAAGTAAAGTAAGTAAAGTAAAGTATTGGCTTCCCGAAAAGCCATTTCTGCCTCTATGAACTTCTCCTGAGTCTGGTAGAATATACCTGAGGACAATTTGACACACATTTTCATCATTTTGCACAGTACTGTGCAAAAAAAAATGAAGAATTTTTTTTTTTTTTAAAGTTTGGGTCGTAAGATGTATTGGAAAGAAGCCTCTTCTGATCATGAAGGCTTCATTTATTTAATTAAAAATACAGTAAAAACAGTAAAATTATTACAATTTCAAACAACTGTTTTCTATTTGAATATATTTTAAATTGTAATTTATTCCTGTGATGCAAAGCTGAATTTTCAGCATCATTACTCCAGTCTTCAGTGTCACACTAGCCTTCAGAAATCACTCTAATATGTTGATTTGCTGCTCAAGAAACATCTACTATTATTATAAACGTTTAAAAAAAAGTTATGCTGCTATATATATATATATATAAAAAATTTTGTAGAAACCTTTTTTCAGTATTTTTTGATGAATAGAAAGTCCAAAAGAACGGCATTTAACATAGAAATATTTTGCACATTGTGAATTTCTTAACTGTCATTTGTGAGCAATTTAATGCATCCTTGATGAATAAAAGTATTAATTCCTTTAAAATAAAAATCTTACTAACCCCAAATTTTTATGTACTATATAATTCTATTCTCACCAAATGAAGTCCAGGCGACCACATTGTCGGGCTCCACACAAGTTGCCCTTTCAAAGAAGGTCTCAGCGTCCTCATAGCATCCGTTCATCTCTGACAGAACACCGCAGATGAGCAAACTGCACCAAACACAACAGAAGAATGAGTCAAAACACTCATTTAGAAATCTAGTCTGAGTCATTTGTGTCTGCTGACCTCGGTATGTATGTTTGCTCGATGGATAAGGCCTGTTGAAAGCACTCCTCTGCCTTCAGGTGGTCAGCGGTCAGCATGTGAAATGCTCCTTAATCACACCAGTGGGACGGCTCACTGCGTTCTCGAATCAAACACTACAGAGTGAAATACAGAGAGACGTGACTCACATCCAATGATACTGACATATCACAAATGATGAGTTCATTAGAACATGCCATTTCAAAGGAATTCATTGTATATGCATGAGATACTGTAATTACATCCTACATATTTCACAATATACAGTGCAATCAAGCTTGAAATGCCCATTTGATCTTTTTTTGCTTTGTGATTGCAGTTTACACTACATTAACATCCAGGGACTTTTGAGGGGGTCTCAATGATTATCATTCTCATTACTGTAACACAATGTTTGTTTGTTTTTTTTAAATCAGCATAAATTAAAGACAGTACAGCAAATAATATCAATTATACTTAATTGACTTAATAAATAGGTGGCTTCAGATAAAAGTGTCTCCTAAATAAATGTAAATATAAAAACCCATTTTAAATAATATATCAGTGTTTTTCACATTACAATAATGAGAGTGGGGTGCTAAATTGTCAAAGAGTAAAGTCACTATGCCAACATTTAATGTTGCTAAAATGGCTTTTTTATTTCAGTATAAATGTCATACTTTATTGCTTTCTTTTGATTTGTGGGTGAAATGTGACCCAGACATGTTGTTTAATGGTTTACAAACAATTATGGAGTTTACTTTGCATCCTAAACTACTGTAAAAAGCAAACAGATTTCAGATTTGCAATGCTTTCATCCATAAATGCTTGCAATGGCCATTTGATCTTATGAAAAATGTATGATTTTTAGTATTATGAATGCATTATTTTGACCACCCCAGTTCTCATTAATTCATCCAGGGTTTTAACTTTTAAGTGTTTTTTTGTTTTGAATTTTCATTATTCTGAATGAATAAATCAGCATACATTAAAGAAAATACTGCATTATGTATGTATTTATGTTACTTAATGTACTTCAGTAATATATCATTAATTTTTCTCATTACAGCAATGTGAATGTCATTAAAATAATGTCCCAATAAAATATAAAAAATATATATTTTCTTACATATTTCTTTTGATTTATAGGTGAAATATGACTCAGTATTACGTAATGTACTTTACAATGTATTATAAACTACTGTGAAAAGTACTGTATGCTGTGTACAGTATTATGATGGGTAGAGAGGGAATCTAGTATGATAGTATGTTATTTTAAAGCAGCAAAAGAGCTTTAATTCTTCACCTCCTGATTGTACTGTGCTGCCAGCTGGTAGTCCGTGTTGAGTTCGGCCTCTTTGGCGAAGTGTTTGAGTTGAGCACAGATCAGCATAGGCTCCTGATGAGCGTCCTGAGAGTCCACTGACAGAGTCTGATTCAATGCATAAAATACACTAATAGACTGATGATACAGACACTAATAAAGCACCAGTGCTTAATAATAAAGGTTAAAGGTTTGTTTGGATTAATAGGCCTCAGTATGAACAACTAACAATACCATCACCTTATTGAGAGCAGCATGCATCTCGTCCACTAGGAACACATATAACTGACTCAGGAACGCCTGCAGCTGTTCAGGGTCTGAGAAAGCCTCTGTCCTCAACATCTTCTCTCTTACGATCTGCACCACAGAGTACTGCCACATACAACATCAAGAGCTCATTTACATATGCTAATTGGCACACTCGGATAAACAACAGTATGAATCATCAGAACAAAGTTTGTTACATATAGAAGTTCATAACAGCCAGTGTTGTTATTGCAGATAAAATAAAATAAAATATTAGAAGGAAAACTTTATCTTAACTCTTTAAACTCTTTGAGTCAGTTTTACTAAGCAGGGCGAATTAGCGTGAGAGCGCAATTCCAAATCAGTGCTGATGGGCGTGGAAATTTCTGCGGGTGATTTACTAACAACCTGCAAATAAAAGAACACAGATGCAACATCTCATTTACATATCGACCAACGCAATATACCAAGCGCAGAGCGTAGTCGCAAATAAATAATAAAGAAATAAAGAAGCCACAGTACATTGAAAAGAACCAGAGGCCAAAAAATTAAGAAGTTTTGATAGACCTGGTATTGCGTGACTCCTAGTTGGGTGTTTCAAGTCGTCTTTTATTTCCTGAAGCAAATAAAGAATAACACTATATGTTCGGATAATGTGTTCTTCTTGCATTCCAAATAAATTAATACGTGTGGAAAAAATCCTCTCCTTCTGCCGCATTCTCTCTGTTCTCTGCAATGCCTCCTCCTAGCAACAACAACTGCAGCCATTTCAAGTGCAAAACAGTTTAAGACATGCTTTTTTTGGGCGTTAAATAATGACGCAAATACCAGTAATTTGACGAGCGCAAACGTTAGTAAATCGCGTGATTCATTTGAATACTCTCCTCCCATAAATTTTGCATCTGAAAGGGAAACTCCTACAAATGCATATTCAATATGATCAGGCGCAAAAATAACGGTGTCCACGCCTTTTCAGCGCTAATTCGTCACCACACGTCTTTAGTAAATCCTGACAGTACTGTTGACAGTACGATTGAACCTGACAGTACAAGCTGTTAGTAAAACTGGCCCTTAAACTAGAAATGTTGCCTTGGCAGCTAACTGAAATAAAATAAATAAAAATGTAAGTACTAAAATTACTAAAACTAAATAAAATGAATTAAAGCTAAAATGAAATATAAAAAAAAGGACAAATGCACGACACAATCACTGAAATAAAATTAAATTATTGAAAAATGAAAACAATAAAATAAAACTGCTTTTACATTACAAAGGTTGTCTACATGTACAGTAGAAGGAAAATGGCGTTAACTGAAAAAATGCTGTTTTAAAATAACATATAAATATTAGAAATATAAAAAATACATTAAAATTCGGTAAAATTTTATAAAAATTTAAATTTAAAATTTAAATTTAAAATTAAAATTAAAAATGCTTCCTTGGCAGCAAACTTAAGTATAAGTAAATTTAAGATGAAGTGCTAAAATTACTAACATTAAAACTGAAATAAAAACAAAAATACCTAATAAAAATCACATATTAAAATGAAAGGAATGAAGGAAAACAAAAAACATAAAAATAAAATCTAATTCAGCATAATAATACATTCCCTAATAGTATAGAAATAAAACTAAAATAACACTGTAAACAGCCTGCTTTATTCTAAAGGTCAGAGAGAGGGTGGAAAAGGAATTATGAAACATTAAATTATGATTGTTTTGTTGCAAGAAACCTTGAGTAACATATAGACTTCAAAAACACATTAAATCTGATTCAAATTCACCTTCATCTGTTGCTTGAAGGCAAAGTATTTCCCAGAGTAGTTGAGTTCTCCGAGCAGCTGGTTTTTGCGCTGTTCCTCCAGGACTGGGTCCAGAGGTTTCCCGCCCGGCAGAAATGCTGCCCCGAACAGCTGCTGATACTGATCCAACACCTGAGCGGCCACACTCGCTATCTGAGACTGGTATTCCTGTACTGCCTGATAATATTAAGCACATTTATTTATTTAAGTGAAATATCACCAAGGCATTTCATAGTACGTTTCAGCCATTCTGTTTTGCTATGATAGTGCAAACTGTTACAGACAAAAGATTTCCCACAGATCTGACTGTGAGATGAAAATAAATGACAGAAGTAGTGAGAAAACAAGAACAAATGTTGTTTTTACTTGTTCTGCTCCTGCTGGCCGTCGAGGCAGTAGAGGTCTGGGAGGTACCAGCTCCATCACACTGTATCAGACAGAATCAATTCATATGAAGCAGCATATCTGAGGACACCACAATGCTTTGAATTTGAATTAAACTCTTTCCTATCACCGTTTGGCCAGCTCCTCCAGCAGTCTCTTTGGAACAATCAGCTTTTCCACAGCAATTTCAATAACAATGTACGATCTTGAATCGGCGTACATCGGAGACAATAACAAAAGTTTAGGGGAAAGGGTGAATATCACACATTACCAAGAGTGTTTTCATATTTCACTGCTTCATTTTGATGTATGATTGACAGATGAACTGACCTGTCCCTCCATGTTCCCCTGAGGCTCCAGTCCAGACACGCTGTCAGTCTGAGCACATTTTCCCTGGCAATCCGACTGTAGAAAGACGACATCAGTTAGTCTTTCCTGTAGAGCCATACTTATTTACTTATTTGAAATGTTTTGTGTGTATTAAAATAAACATTAAACAGTATTCAAAACCTATTTTACTTGCGTAATGTGATGTATGCTACTGTTCAAAATGTTTTTTTGTTTTTTTTTGAAAAAAATGAATACTTTCACTCAACAAAGACATCATATTGATCAAAAGTGACAAAAACATTTATTATGTTACAAAATATTTTTATTTCAAATAAGTGATGCTCTTTTGGAATTTTAGTTCATCAAAAAATGTTACTGTTAGATTATTAAGTATTAAAAATATATTTAAATACATAAATAATATATTAGATGTAAATAAATATTATATTATTATTATTATTATTATATTATGAAATACATAGCATACACATTGTAACGGCGTGACAGGGACAAGAGGCGTGCGGATCCATATGCAAGCTTTTATTTAAAGACGTGGTCATGAAACAGGCAAGAGTCAGACAATGGCAAACAGGTATATCGTGGGCAAGACACAAGAGTAGTCTAGTAAACAGGTGAGGGTCAATCGACGGCGAACGTAATCCAGGGGGCGAGGCAAATGGATAATCCAAAGAGACAGACAACAGTCCAGACGAGGGGCATACAGAGTCTGAAACGGCAATACAAATAGATAATCCAAGACAGACTATTCCAGGGCAGGCAGCAGACAGACAGAACGAGATAAACAGACTAGAATACAAGACTCAGGTAACCAGACTATGAACAGGACTAAACTAGAATCAGGAAACTCGGAATGGCTCCATAATGTAGCTATCACTAGGAGAGCGATAAACGCTAAACAATACTCGGCGATTTGAAAATGATCTGAGTGGGTGTTATATAGTGTGTGTACTTGACCATATGCACGAATATTTCCTGGATCTAGATAAGCCAGCTCAGTCATTTCCGGTCAGCTGTACCGTGCCATAAGGGGAGCGCCATTTGCTCGTTTCTCTACATAATCCACTCACAATTTGTAGAAAAGTTTCTTTGTTTGTTTAAGAGGACCAAAATGTTTGTTTAAGAGGACCAAACGTTGACGTATTCCGTTTCAGGAATGACAAATGCGAATGTAAAAAAAGACACGAGTGAATTCGCTAAATTATGCCGAGAGTCATTGCTATGATTGACAGTGATAACGGAACAAAACAGCTGACAAGCCAATGTCAAAAACAGAGCTGTGCAGTTTTCCTCCAAGACACATTATTGGCACGTTTTTTTCATGTCAAGTGAAAAGTGAATATTTAAAGTGAATTTTACTGCACAGCTGTAGAGTTGAAAAATAATAGAAGCTTTAAAATGTTACAAGATTTTAAAAATGTGTTCATGACTATGAAGGTAAGTTATTGATTATCAAGAATACCATAGATGTCGTTTAAGAGATAGCACTAGTTAAGAGATAGAATTAGTTAACTTTAGCCTAAACAGTTATGAACAGTGTGTATCTGTCAGCATTTATATGTGCAGTTACGTGTT
This sequence comes from Tor tambroides, assembly GCA_021397915.2. NCBI lineage: Eukaryota > Metazoa > Chordata > Actinopteri > Cypriniformes > Cyprinidae > Tor > Tor tambroides. The sequence goes on from JAFVLL020043829.1 coordinate 68,856, forward strand.
TGGGTTTCTGTAAGAGTCTCTTCCTATGTATAACACATATAAAATGAGCTTCAACGGAAGTTTACTAACTGGCTTATCTTTATGCGAAAGTTCTAAAGAGGCTACAGGTGAGCTTGTGATTAGTGAAATGGCACATGGGAAATGTAGTCCACGGTAACGTGAAACACTCTGTGTAGTGTGAGAATCAATATAATGAAAGAGCGACCTCTTGTGGCAATCGAACGGAAGTCCACGGACCGGATTCGTGACACACATACATTACTATTCTAAAGTTTGGAGAAATTAAGCCTATATTTTTTTTAAGAAATTAATATTTTTATTCAGGAAGGACACATAAAACTTATTCAACATAACAGTAAAGATAATTATAGTTTTACCAAAAAAAAAAAAAAAAAAATATATATATATATATATATATATACAGCTCTTTTTCAATTGATCAAACATAACAGCAAAGACAATTATAGTTTTACCTAAAAAAGTGCTGAAAATTCAGCTTTGCATCATAGGAATAAATTACGTTTCAAACAGTGCTCAGTTTTGCCAAGATGAGTCACAGATCTCAATACAAACTTAAACATTTTTCATCAAAATCTCTCAAGATCAAATAATCTATGTTACTTTTATAACTCTGAACTCATACCAGTGTCTCACTTGTTTCTTCACTGACATAATTAATTTAAACGATACACATCTGAGAATGCCATTAAATCTGAGCTATGAGAGAGAACTCTGAGTAACAGCGTCTCTTCTGGGACTATATGATAAAGGAGTGTGTGTTTGTGTGTGTTGATTGAGCGGCTGTTATTTGTCTCACGGGCAGCTGCGGTGTCAGATGCTCAGTTGGTGGAGTGGCTGTGTGTTCCTTGCCTCTCTCCGTCTGCTGCGGAGCCACGGGGCGTCAGAGAGGGGCAGATGAGCAAAGGAGATGATTCACCATGTCGCAAAGAGGCCAGCAATCTGCTGCTATTACAGCTAATTGGTTTGGGAAGCATCTCTCAGCCACAGATCCAGATTTAATTAGGGGGGTAATTAAAACAAGCCCCATTGCAGCACGGAAAGGGGAAGAGATGGTATCTGCTCTAAACGATCCTAACCCATGAACTCTATCAGGTCTCTTTTGGGTAAAAACGTATGCTTTGTGTGCTTATATGTAGATATTTGGATGAAAAAAACAAGACAAAAAAAGGTAGCACTTTATTTTACAATCCTGTTGCTCATGTACATACTATGTACTTATTATAGTAATTACAATAACAAGGTAATAACTAGGTACTAACCCTGAACCTACCCCTAAACCTAACCCTGCCACATGTAGTTACCTTATATCACCAGAACTTTCTTGGGTAGCTACACTGTAAGTACATGTAAGTGCAAATACTGTAAAATAAAGTGCAACTCAAAAAGGTCTTAGTAAGAAAACAATTTTCTGCAGTGAATGATACTAAAATGATACTAATGGTTCCCATTAAGTATCATCTTTGTCTCAGCTGTTTCTCCGAAAAGATCTCCAAATATGTTTTAACACAGAGGGAGAAGAAATTGAGATATTAATAAGATCTGACTTGTGATTTTTTTTTTGTACCTTTTTGGAAACATCGTTGTTTCCTCTTAGGTTCTCCATGGTTCTACTCTGAAAAGCCTTTAAGGAGTTTACGGAGGAATTGGCTCGAGTTCGGCCCAGTGCCGCCGGAGCTCTGCTGCACTCCTTCAAAACACTGTAGATCCTCTGAGTCTGGAACCAAACAGAAGATAAGATTCACTGTCAAACAATCAGCCTTAAAAGAGATAGTTCACCCAAAAATGAAAATTATGTCATGAATTACTCTCCCTCATGTCGTTCCAAACCTGTAAGACCTTCGTTCATCTTCGGAACACAAATTAAGATATTTTTGATGAAATCTGAGAGCTCTCTGACCCTCCCATAGACAGTAAGGTCCTACCACGATCAAGACACTGAAAAGTAGTAAGGACATCATTAAATAGTCCATGTGACATCAGTGGTTCAACCATAATTTTACAAAGCTACAAGAATACTTTTTGTGAGCAAAAATAACAAAAATAACGACTTTATTCAACAATTCATCTCCTCCGCGTCACCCTGCCACTTTTTCGGAGAGTATCATGACACATACGTTGCTTTGATTTGAACGTAAACAACGTAAGTGCAAGTTGCCGCAGAGGAGACAAATTGTTGAATAAAATTGTTATTTTTCTTTTCTTTGCACACAAAAAGTATTCTCATAGCTTCGTAGAATTATGGTTGAACCACTGATGTCACAAGGACTGTTTTACAGGAACATTTCAGTTGTGTTGCTGTCTACGGGAGAGTCAGAGAGCTCTAGGATTTCATCAAAAATATCTTAATTTGTGTTCCGAAGATGAACAAAGGTCTTACGGGTTTGAAACAACATGAGGGTGAGTAATTCATGACAGAATTTTCATATTTGGGTGAACTATTCCTTTAAATGTTTTTTTGAAAATGAAAATGGCGCTAAAACTTGGTTTTATTTTTATGTTTAGCTAGCTCATTCAAAAGTGGTCTTGAACTTTATAATTGCATCTATTAATATCAACACAGCAACACACAAGGTTTTTGTTACTGTATCATTAAATGGACCATTTAAAAATATTGATCAAAAGTACTATTAGTTTTTATGGTGTTAAAATTCTACTAGTCAAGTCACATTTGCAGTATTTATATACAATGTTTCAAAGCAGCGTCACATTGATAAACAGGAAAATCACAGTGCTAATTAATGTTGCAAAATTCATTCATTATGAAAACAATTCAATTTCAGCAGCTCTACAGAAGTCAACAGTGTCATTATTCAGCTCAGTTCAGTTCAGTAAAGTTTAAAGGTGCAGTAGGAGATCTTGGAAAATGCTAACTTTAGCCTGATAGCACTGAACGCGAACGTCCCACCCTCCCTGCAAATCGCCGTTCAAAGCCACGCCCCCTGAATGCATGAACGTGAACAGATCAGACGGCCAGAGACAACATTACTACAATACATCATGTGTTATTTACCGGTGAGAAAACTTTATAATACAGTTAGTAAAAGTACAACAATACCAGGAAAGAAGATCAGGTTGTTGATGTTTGCCTGCCATTCCCGCTCTGTCTGCACAGCACGCGTAAACGCCCTGATGACGTATGCTGTCTACACGAACAGGGTGCGCAGAGGTATGCAAATCGTCAATCAAAACGCTCGGAAAGAGAATGAACATTTCTTGGTCCTACGCCTTCCATAGAATATATAAATACAGATAAATTCATTTAGACCACTTAACTTAATGATTGCTATCGAGATGTGAAGAGATTTTCAACCAGCATAACAAAAAATGTTTCTGAAGACAATCACCTATTGCACCTTTAATGATAGTGTCAGTGCAGTTAAATCTATATTACGGAGTATTAATTGTATTTTAAACGCCAACTGAGCAAGACAGAGGCGACAATGGCAAAGAGCAAATTTAAAACTAATTTAATGCAACTTTAAGCACCATCCCAGACTTAAAATTATATTACAGACACCACAGCAAAAATGATTTTCTAACTATTTTTGTCTTGTTTTCCAGTACAAATATCTAAACCTTATTAAATATAGATACATTTACTTCAGAACTTGAGAAGTACATTTTCTTAACATATTAAGTATTATTCATTTCAAAATTTTAGTAAGGTTTTGCTTAAAACTAGAAGAAAATAACTTGAAAACAAAAACTAATTTTCTCTTTGAATGAAAGTTATTTGTCATACGGTACCCCTTGGGCAGATATTTTTCTTGTTTAAAACACAAACTTAATTTTCGCTTTTTAAAACAAGACTTAACTTCTTGAGTCATTTTAACCAATAAAATTATTCTTTGCATTAATCTGAAAGTGTCACAGTTTAATTCAGTGATGTTAGACTGTGTTCTGTCATTTCTGATCTTGATTTGAAGCATGATTCATTTCATGTGGATGTGACTCATATTCACTCACCTTGTTCAGCAGATCAGAATCATAAAATGGGTAGATTCTGTACATCACGTGTATATGCCGTACTCCAGGGTACAACAACGGCACCAGATCCATGTAAACCACTCCATGAAATGAGATCTGAGCCTCATCCTCCCCCTACAACACACACACGCAATACTGTTTGTGGTTTATCAATAAGAAATAGCTCACCCAAAAATGAACACTTGCTGAGAATTTACTCACACTCAGACCATTCCAAAAATTAGGTTAGTTTGTTTTTTGGAACAGATGGAGAAATGTATCATTACATCACTTGCTGAGCAATGGATCCTCTGCAGCGAAAGGGTGCCGTCAGAATGAGAGTCCAAACAGCTGATAGAAACATCACAATAATCCACAAATAACAAAGAGTACAAACACAGTTTTCTCTTCACAAGACATTAACGGATAGACTGGAGAGGTGTGGATTATTTGTGGATTATTGTGATGTTTTTATCAGCTGTTTGGACTCTCATTCTGACGGCACCCATTCACTACAGAGGATCCGTTGATGAGCAAGTAACGAAATGCTAAATTTCTCCAAATCGGTTCTGATGAAGAAACAAACTCATCTACATCTTGGCTGAGAGTGACTACATTTTCAGCAAACTTTGGGTGAACTATCCCTTAAATGTTAAAGTTGAGGATGTTTCTCACCTGCTTGTCTTTGCCTGTCTTCCCACCTTTGGTTGGTACCGTCTGTATGGCTTTCATGATCTCAACAGGCCACAATCTGCATTCTGCAATCCTGCGGGACAAACAGAAAAAAATGAAACCGTCAGTATATGAATTTAAGGACACAAATAATGACAGAGTGTTGATTAAAAGGGTTGTTTGCTTACCAGGCCACACCTCCTGCATCAATAAAGCAACGACGTGCTGTATCCCAGCTCACTCTTTTCTGGTTACTCTCTGCATCTGCTCTGAAATCCTTGTCCTATAACACACAAACAGATCAATGTGGTGACATATTCCTTCCATATCCATCACTGAAGTGTCCATTAATGGCTCAAGTCACCTCTGTGTCGGTAAGGTCTCCATGATCCGTGTCTGTGGGTTCTGCGTCAATATAAAGGCCCTGTATGACCTCGGCCCCTGGTGCGAGAAGAGTCCCCAAGGGCCATTTTTTGGGTCTCGGCACTGGCTCCTCACCACCCATTTTTAAAACACCATTGGAGAATAACAAGACTTGCTCTTTCTGTAAAACAATGAATAAACAGTGTTAGAATTTTCATTTTTAAGTGAATTATTCCTTTAGACAAAACTATTTTGCATATATCTAAACCTCTGTTATTTTAGAGCAACAAACTTTACACTGTTAATTTTTAAATGACTTTTTTTTTTGGCACTTGCGATATCAACAACTTAATGTATTCATTGAAAAAATGAATATTTGTCTAGTATTTTAATTATTTTATATAAAAATATTTATACAGTGGCGGCAAAAATTAATATTAATATTATTAATATTATTAGTAATATTATTAGTATTTTCAACAGCTAAAAAATGGTTTTAAGTCAGTTATTTCTATCTTTTGCTGTAGTGTGTCAGTAGGAAATATCAGTTTACATTTCCAAACATTCATTTTGCCATTAATTGTTATAATCCAGTCAGATTTTTGTGCTCCACACAGAGATCTGATCTGATCATCATCCAGTCTGTCTGGAATGACATGAAGAAACAGAACAAACTGAGACAGACTAAATCCAGAAGAACTCCAGATCTACAACGGCTTGTCCTAGTACAGTGGTTTTCTCCTCTTTTTGTTTTTTCCCTCTTGGTAAAATCTCAAACACCTTTACTGAGTATACACACACACAGAGAGAGGTATATAGATCAAAAATGTAACAGAAATTAATCAATTTGTGACAGAAATATGCATAAAAATTCAACAGAGTTGGGTCGTCACCCGGTGGCTATTTTTGATATAATGCCTAAATAGATCTCACAGCAACCACAATTTTTTCTGATATCAACTTTAAATTTGGAATATAACTTGTTTAGACACGTGGCTTTGATTTTATGGCAATTTTAGATTCCAAATGTTTTGTAAAATATTTATTTTAAATAAAATATAAACTTCTTAGTACAGTAAACTTTCATTCTTGGAAATGTTTTCACTTCAGCAGTAATCTGCTGTCTTCTTTAAAAAAGACAACAACCTGTATTCCAAAACATTCATGAATTACAACAATTTAAGTTTGGATTTTGATTTATTATTTAATTAATTTATTTATTTTAGAAAACAAGAAGTCATCTTTCCTCTCAATTAAATTTATCTTGGTTTAAGTATATAGATATTTATAGATAATTGTACTGCAAATCATACTTTTTTTATTTTGTAGTGTGGGGAAATTGAGAACCAGCATCAAAAAAGCTAACAGCAAAATGTTCAATACTCACATATGACAGGTTTATGTGCCACATCATCCAGTGTATTTGCCACTTCTGAGCACTCAAAATTACAGGTGAAGTTGTAAGACACATCTTTGTCAACAGCAACATCCAGTTTTTGCGAGTCTCCCAGCACACATCCATTAAACTCCACCCGAACAAAACTGAGACACGAATCAGCCCTACTGCCCCTCTGAAATAATCATGAATGAGGGCTGGAAAAAAAAAACACAACAACAAAGATTTTAACATAGTTGTGCGAAAATGACACACTACTACGTTACAGCTATTCTTACGAATATCATAATAATAGGCTAAATTAATATTCACATTCAAACAGTGCAGGATGCTTTTAGAATCTCTCTCTCTCTGTTGTTTTGTATATATGTAAATGTATTTATTTATTTATTTTCAAGGCAGTGGTGGCTAATGACAAGTTTATTTTATTTTTTACCACAGTTTTATTGTAGCAACAGTTGAAGTGGAGACCGGGGCTTGTTGTCACATTGTTTACTCCAGTGAATATTTCTCAGGGTAGCATTATTTTTTAACTTCGTGTTTTAAACCATATAACTAGAGAAAGCAAGAATTTAAAACTCTACAGTTAACGTTACTAATATATAGCCGTTCGTCGTGTGACAACTAGCCCCGGTTATGCTTATCATTATTCAATAGAATAATATTAATGGCTTTTATTTGAATGATTGTAATATTTCTAATGATTTTAGTGACTTCTTACCAAATGATTTCCCGTCAGAACAGTGATCTGCACCGGCACAGCCCTCCCAAACTCTCTGTGATTGTCCATGTTGAAAAACTAAACGACTTTCTCCTCAACACTAAACAACTGTTGCTCAGCTCTCACTTGTTTCCATAGAAACGACGCGCCTCGTCAATCTCGCGATACTTGAGTTGGCGTCGAGAGAAGCCGAGCTGTGGTGAACATGGAGTTCGCGGAAGTTTGATGCTAAATTTTCCGTTTGTCAGACTTTATTTTGACAGTCTGAGTTACATACGATTCATTTAAATCCCTCAACGAGCTTGAGGAACATAAAGGATGGATAAAGGAAAGTGAAAGCTGTGTTTGTAGACGCTAAAGTGCACTTCCTGGCGGGTAACTTGAATCACGTCTTGAATCTTGATAAATGTTTGACAGAATGTAGACTGAAGTACGCACTCTTTAGTGGATGTCTAACTGAACTTCGTGTCATCGGTGCTTCAAAAGTATATGTGACCGTTTAAATGAATTACAATAAAAGCTAAAAGATGATTAATATGGTGAAAAAAACAGATACAGCATCTGTAATTATAAATATTTTTACCTAAAATCTTGTTTATTGTGTGTTTTTTCCCAGATATTGAGCATGTCTCTTCTTCATGCTGTTGATGAAGCTGTCAAGATGTGCAAAGCTGAAGAATCAAGACTCAATGAAAACATCAGACAATGCAAGGAGATTTTACACTCACTGTATGATGATCTAAATGGTTACTTGTTATAAAAAAAACAAAAAAAAAAACACTTGTTATAAAAAAAACAATGTTCTTGTGATATAAAAAGTACACGTGTATTTAGAAAAGCTTAATTTATGCTGTGTTTTTGCAGGAGAACGTGTGCAACAGAAACCAGTGAGCTGGAAACTGCAGCAGCCATCTGTACTAAAGATGGTTAGAGGAAAATCATCTATTTATAATTCTTCGTCATATCATCCCACATCATAAATTACACAATTGATCTTTGTTTCTGCCTTCTAAAATAGATATTCTGCCTGAAGAAAAACAAGAAATTGAATTGTTGGAGCAGGTTTTAAAAAAAAAAAAAAAAAAAAAAAAAAAAAGCACTGAAAATCCGCAGCACATCTGAGGCTCATAAAGAACTTCACCCTGATAATAAACACCCTATTGAGAGCAAAAATAAGGCACTCAATTATACTGTTAAAGAGGAAGATAAAAGAAAACTGCTGAAATCTGTCCCTCCCTCTGAGACGTGCAAAAAACCCATTCGTCACAGACGGGCTGGTGGGAATATGAGCCATGGAGCTCCCTGGACACAGCCGGTTCTGGTCCGGAAGGGACCGACTGCGCATCCGGTGGTTAATAGAAGGTCATCAGTCCCAAAAAGCGCTTTAGCGAAGATCTCTTCCACAGAATCCCAGCAGAAGAGGTGTCAAAGCCACAAACGCTAAAGAGTCTTCTGAAGATAATTTCTCATCAGTCTCCTGCCAAGAAGTGTCAGCATCTGGTAAAGATGGGAAAGTCACAACAGGAACTGTGCAGTCTAAAGAGCAATGGTATGTATATGATCAGATAGTCATCATTGTTGTGTGCAAATATGAAATTAATCTTTAATCAAATACAGTGAGTATGGAAAGTATTCAGACCCCCTTAAATTTTTCACTCTTTGTTATATTGCAGCCATTTGCTAAAATCATTTAAGTTCTTTTTTTTTTTTTTTTTCTCCCCTCATTAATGTACACACAGCACCCCATATTGACAGAAAAACACAATTGTTGACATTTTTGCAGATTTATTAAAAAAGAAAAACTGAAATAATCACATGGTCCTAAGTATTCAGACCCTTTGCTCAGTATTTAGTAGAAGCACCCTTTTGATCTAATACAGCCATGAGTCTTTTTGGGAAAGATGCAACAAGTTTTTCACACCTGGATTTGGGGATCCTCTGCCATTCCTCCTTGCAGATCCTCTCCAGTTCTGTCAGGTTGGATGGTAAACGTTGGTGGACAGCCATTTTTAGGTCTCTCCAGAGATGCTCAATTGGGTTTAAGTCAGGGCTCTGGCTGGGCCATTCAAGAACAGTCACGGAGTTGTTGTGAAGCCACTCCTTCGTTATTTTAGCTGTGTGCTTAGGGTCATTGTCTTGTTGGAAGGTAAACCTTCAGCCCAGTCTGAGGTCCTGAGCACTCTGGAGAAGGTTTTCGTCCAGGATATCCCTGTACTTGGCCGCATTCATCTTTCCCTCGATTGCAACCAGTCGTCCTGTCCCTGCAGCTGAAAAACACCCCCACAGCATGATGCTGCCACCACCATGCTTCACTGTTGGGACTGTATTGGACAGGTGATGAGCAGTGCCTGGTTTTCTCCACACATACCGCTTAGAATTAAGGCCAAAAAGTTCTATCTTGGTCTCATCAGACCAGAGAATCTTATTTCTCACCATCTTAGCAAACTCCATGCGGGCTTTCATGTGTCTTGCACTGAGGAGAGGCTTCCGTCGGGCCACTCTGCCATAAAGCCCCGACTGGTGGAGGGCTGCAGTGATGGTTGACTTTCTACAACTTTCTCCCATCTCCCGACTGCATCTCTGGAGCTCAGCCACAGTGATCTTTGGGTTCTTCTTTACCTCTCTCACCAAGGCTCTTCTCCCCCGATAGCTCAGTTTGGCTGGACGGCCAGCTCTAGGAAGGGTTCTGGTCGTCCCAAACGTCTTCCATTTAAGGATTATGGAGGCCACTGTGCTCTTAGGAACCTTAAGTGCAGCAGAAATTTTTTTGTAACCTTGGCCAGATCTGTGCCTTGCCACAATTCTGTCTCTGAGCTCTTCAGGCAGTTCCTTTGACCTCATGATTCTCATTTGCTTTGACATGCACTGTGAGCTGTAAGGTCTTATATAGACAGGTGTGTGGCTTTCCTAATCAAGTCCAATCAGTATAATCAAACACAGCTGGACTCAAATGAATGTGTAGAACCATCTCAAGGATGATCAGAAGAAATGGACAGCACCTGAGTTAAATATATGAGTGTCACAGCAAAGGGTCTGAATACTTAGGACCATGTGATATTTCAGTTTTTCTTTTTTAATAAATCTGCAAAAATGTCAACAATTCTGTGTTTTTCTGTCAATATGGGGTGCTGTGTGTACATTAATGAGGAAAAAAAATGAACTTAAATGATTTTAGCAAATGGCTGCAATATAACAGTGAAAAATTTAAGGGGGTCTGAATACTTTCCGTACCCACTGTACATGCACTGATTGTTTTTGTTTTTAGAAACTGCTGAATGTTTATTCAGCAGGGATGTGTTCAATTCAAAAGTGACAGTAAAGACATTTGTACTGTTTTCAACATTATTAATAATAATAATTGTTTCTTTAGCAGCAAATCAGCAAATTAGAATGATTTCTGAAGGAACATGTGACACTGAGGACTGGAGTAATTATGCTGAAACTTTTAATTGTAATAATATTTAAATAAATAAATAAATATATATATATATATATATATATATATATGTATATATTACTGTTTTACTGTATTTTTGATCAAATAAATGCAGGCTTGGTGAGCAGAGTGTACTTTTTTATTTTATAAAGAAATAGACTTCCAACCTCAAATTTTTGAACTGTATTACATGTATATTTTATAAATATTAAATATTTTCAATCAGTTATAGCTTTTATGGCTTTTCGTTGTTGTTGTTGTAGGATATCGTCTCCTTTGTTACCAGCTTGGCAAGCACAGAGAACAAAACAGAACCGGTGAGTCTGAAATGGTCTTTAAAAATTAAATGAATATTTTGGTTGCACTACAAGCTAAGCACTATCAGTATCATTTGAGGCATAATACTAATCTGGAAATAATTCATACTTTTAAATCATGTCACACTAAGGCACTTGGAATGGAAGTAAATGGAGCAACGCAAACCTTTAAAATACTGCTTTGAAATCAAAGTCACAGGACACATATATACATTTTAACAGGAAACTTGTGTAATAAAAATCACTTGCTCACCTTGTCTGTGAGACATCAATATTTTTAGTCATGAAGATGTAAAGCAGCTAAATCTTGTACATTTCACACAATACACACACGAAGTAAACTTTTTACAGTACGAAAAATCTGAACACATGAATGATGTCAGTGACTTATAAGTAGAGGTTTAACCACCTAAAGAAAGATTTAGAAAGTATCATAACTAAAATAAAACACATTTGTAAGGAAGACTTCATGTAAACGACTTCAGTTGTACATGCAATACTTTAACCACAATGTTGATAGAGCTTTACTTGCATTAAATAAGAATATTTCCTAAAATATGTGCGTGTATGCATAATATTAAATTACAATTATTATTGTGAGAAAATTTTTTTATTTTTCTTTCAGATTGTGGAAGAAAGTGTTAACCCAGCAATCAAAGCCAGTTCCAGGGAGAACCAAATTTACTGAGAGACTGCAGGCAACTGTATCCTTTTAAGATCAATCCTGTCGCTTCTGTCCTGTTGCATTTATTCAGTGTCACCTCAGACATGATCAGTGTATCCGTGTAATCATCATTTCTCCTGTTGGTGTGGTTTTAACCCTGATCTAGAACTAAACTGCCCACTGACTCCCCTTGCTATCTGTACAACAGGCCTCATCGTGGAAGATGGCCAGAATAAACTTTGAATATTTTACCCAAAAACAAAAATGTCCTCACCCTCAGGCCATTCAAGATGTAGATGAGTTTGTTTCTTCATCAGAACAGATTTGGAGAGATGTAGCATTACATCACTTGCTCACCAATGGATCCTCTGCAGTGAATGGGTGCCGTCAGAATGAGAGTCCAAACAGCTGATAAAAACATCACAATAATCCACACCAATCCAGTCCATCGGTTAATGTTTTTGAAGAGGAAAAACTGTTTATTTTAAGCAACAAATCCATCATTTAAGCGTTTTAAATTTAAACTGTTGATTTTAACCAAAAAAATTCTACAGACTAGGGATGCACCGAAATAAAAATTCTTGGCTGAAGCGAAACAAAATGAAACACTGGGTCGAAGGCCAAATACGGAAAACGTTTTTTCGAGTTTTTTTCCCTCATGTATTTTGCCATTACCATTGCATAAATTTTATTGCCAAATCTGCTTTTTACTGTTTTGTCTAGCTTTTCAAAGAAAAAAATCAATTACAAAACAACAATTTTAAAATATTTATTTTACATTTTTTAACATTCTAGCAGGCATTATAGCAACAAAGCACAATTTAACTTAAAATGAATAAGTTTTTTGGACATTTTTGAGACCACCTTCTTGAATTAGGCATGTATTTTTTTTATTGTACAAATAAATGCAGCCTTGCTGAGCAGAAGAGACTTCTTTTAAAACATTAGAAAATATTACAGATCCCAATTTGAACACTATGTGTAAATGTTATGTATTAATAGAGCTGTTGTAATTATTATTATCATTATTATTGTCTCACTTTTTTATTTTATTTTACAGAACAACAGTAAAATTACAATATTAACATTTATTAATGGCAGGAAGACCTCAGTGGTTCTTTTTGTTGACAACAGCCGATTTATAAATGATTCTCATTACGAATTTGGGAAGATGTTTGTCGCACGTATCGCATTGCCACATTCCTTATAAAAATTCATAAATATGTGACTTAGCAACTGACGAGTAACACTGTTTCAGCACAGATTTTCCTCGCACTTTGGATTTTGAACCATGGCTAACGAGCTCATAGTTCAAATTCTGCAGATTATTTACTAATTGTTTAAAGCCATTTCGCGATTTCAGTCATCATACTGTAACCAGCAACAACCACCCCTTCCTCTTCTCATCAAAGAAATGCGAGTCTGTCTCTGTCAGTGCTTGAAATGATTTTTGCATCTTTCTAAGAGTCTCACTAACTCTATGCTGGTTGCTATTTGATCACGTCATGTCATTGTTCGGTATAATTTATTCATCTTTTCATTTATTTGGCTGAACACCGAAAGAGATATTTTCGGCTGAATAATTTCGGTGTCTGAACATTTGGTACATCCCTACCACAGACATATTTGTTTAGAACTGGATTGAACTGTTTTCACTTTTAAACGGTGCTTGATCTGTGCAGACTTCTCTTCTGATTCAGACCAGACGACAGTTTTACTGGAGAAAGCAATAATATGGATAAAGTCCTTGTAGGTTAGCCGGAAGCAAAGGTTTGAAGTTAAAAATGTCGTAATGATGGATTTGTTTCTTACAAACATGCAGCTTTTGGCTTCACAAGACATTAACTGATGGACTGGAGTGGTGTGGATTATTGTGAAGTTTTTATCAGCTGTTTTGACTCTTAATCTGACAGCACCCATTCACTGCAGAGGATCCATTGCTGAGCAAGCAAATCTGATGAAGAAACAAACTCATCTACATCTTGGATGGCCTGAGGGAGAGTACATTTCTATTTCTGGGTGAACTATTCCTATGACAGGGTTTGTACGGGTGCTTGAAATCCTTGAAAAGTGCTTGAATTTTAACAGTGTTTTCAAGGTTTGAAAAGTGCTTGAATTTTGGACAAAGTGCTTGAAAGTGCTTGTAAATGCAGTTGCATTGGTTTAATAATAATTCGCTTTCTTACGGAATACTTTTTTTTAACATAAAATAAGCTACAGCTCCGCTCGCGTCTGCGGGTGTGACTGTACTGTAATCTGTCGGTCTTTATTGACGCGCGTCCTCTGACGGAACAGAGCGGGAGATAAAAACACGTCGGGAGGTTGTCGCTTCAGTGAGCGTTGGCTGTAAATTCTTGGTTTTTCATGGGAGAGTCTGCGCTCAGTTCCCATGCTCAGTTAAACTAAATATGTTAAAACTGTCGCGATTGAAGTGAAATAATAAAATAAACATTTCAAAGTCAAAATGCAGCACGGGTGTTTTTATATTAATGCATCTCTGAAGTGAACCGACTACATTCAGAGAAGTTTCAGTGGCATTTTCGTTTCATCTCACCGAGGTATAATGTCTGATAAAGTAGCGTTTTTGCGCACAGTGCTGCTTTGTGTACAGCCATTACCAGTTCCAAAAGCGCCACCTAGTGGCAGGCAGAACCTCATATTTTAGCCTTTAAACTATTTTTAAGAAATTTAAGGAAAGGGGATGAGTCAAAAGTATAAAGAATTATTTTAATTTAAAGCACACAAGATATCTTACTGTTTAAATGTTTTAGATTTTTAAAGGCACAAACTTTTTGTTCTGAACAAAAACAGCAGGCGGGCTTATTGAAAATGCAAATTCATCCTCTGCCATCAAAGCCGCTGAAAAACAAAATAATTCCTTATACTTCTGACTCATCCTTTTTCTTTATTTCTTAAAAATATTATAAAGGCTGAAATGTGAAGTTTGTCACGTTATAAAACTGTATTTGTGAAAACCTGTATTTGAACAGTCATTATATGGTTAAATATGTTACCATAGACATTGCCCAACCCCGCTATTTATTCATTTGTGCAGGTCTTAAAAAGCCTTAAATTTTATTTAAGAAATCCTGCTGGTACCCTGTAAATGATTTCTTTCTTTATTTTTATTTTATAATTTATATACTTTATGTTGGCTATTTATATTATGCAATGCTATATGCGAGCCAGACCGGTGTTTTTTAATTACACAGTAACATCTGATTTAAAGTGGAAAAACTCAAGTGTGTGTGTGTAAACATGTAATTTACCACAGTTTAAAGAGCTGAAAAATCTTGAAAATGCACCTTGAAAGTGCTTAAAAAGTGCTTGAATTTGAATTTGGAAATGTTGTAAGAACCCTGCTATGACATCTGAAGTATTTTGTTGTTGTATGTTCCTGACCTGCTGCTGTATCAGTTCCCATCCGAATGGCCTTCTGTATCTCCTGCTGATATCACAACAGAGCTGAACGTGCTTACACAACACTGTCTTGACCTGACGCACTGCTTCCACGCTGAGCTACAGGCCCAGAAGTACTCAGATTCAGGTACAGAAAGATGGAGGGCTGCAGGAAGACAGAAGTGTGTGGGTGGAAGTAGAGGGCTGAGAAATGAGCAACTGGACAATAAGGATATTTCCAAGGATAACACTGTCATCTAGCCGTTATTCATCTGAGTCATAGGACGTTTCAGAACCGGGAAGCTCATTTTGAGTAGATAGAGATCAAGAGGTGTGTGTGTGTGTGTGTGTGTGTGTGTGTCACAGGGACCTTGCATGAGAGAGAATATGAGTCCTTGCGGATGCTGGAGGGTTTGGAGAGGATGACGGCAGAACTTATTACGTGTGCTGATCATCGGAAGGAAGGTACTTCAGAATCTCCAGCTGCACAAACAGTTTGACGTCATTTTCACATCAGGATTCGTTGCTTGTGATTTTATTCACTTGTTAGTCACTTGCTTAATGAACATTCCAAATTTACAAAACAGTTAAAACCTTTTCAGTGTGCAGGTCAAGAAAAAAAAGTGAGTTAAAGATTTATCTAACACTCATTGACCTTTTGTGACAACATGCCCCAATTGCAGATTGTTATATCAGGTAAGTTGTCACAGTTATAGGCTATTTAATAGCTTCTCAGCTATATTTACATGTGAAACAATTATAAAGCACCAAGCAAATATTAAAATTTAAGAAATGTTAAACCGTTTTTTACCAACAGAAACTGTAATTAATACATTTTAATTAATAGAATGTAATTTTATTTATTATTTTTTAAATATAATATTTATATAATAAATTATAATATTAATATACATTTAAATATTAAATAATAATTTAATAATATTTCACATTTTATTTTATATTATTATTATTATGAAATTATAATCTTATTTAACACGTGTAACAACTTGTCCCAACCTGACTTTTATGAAAAATCCTCTTGTCCTAAACTCAATTTAACCTTTCGGTTAAAATCTGCCTTTATTATATAGTTGATGTTGTTGTTGTTTTATTGTATTAATTTGTTAAACAATAAAAAGGTAGATATTAAACCACCAACAGATAACTACCACCAACAGTAATTTTACTTGACGATAAACTGAATGATTTAATTTAAGAACACCAACATACAAAACCAGTTTTTTGTGACAACTAGCCCCGGTCTAGTTTATACTGTATGTTCACATGGTATTTATAGTGATCACAAACTCACAGTATTTTTTTGATTTCAGTCTACTACAATGACACACATCACACCCTTCATCTTCAGGCTATTTTTGGGTCTAATGTGGTGTCAGTAGCCTGTAATCTGTTCACTCGCCATTAAACACAGCCAGTTGCATCCGCTCTGTGCCCAGTATCACGAATTCATTCATGCTTTCACCATCCAATTATTCAAGAAGACAAAACTCCCATCCTTTTCTCACTGTTGTAGGCGGTTATATTTTTTCAAATTTATTTCGAAGTGTTCCCTTAGGATTTAAAGGGCAAAATTTTAAAAAGCCTCACACATGGTTCATCATTTAAAACTTCATCCTCCGCAACCCCATATAAATCCCCTGACCCAGAGGAATCAATATACGACAGTTCTCATGTTCATGCTTCTTGGGAAAGCAATTAATGCACTGTACATTCTTGCTAGTTTTCCATGTTATGTCTTATCCTATTATTAAAGTATTGTTAAGAAGATTATTAATAATAAATAAAAATGTTATAAAATATATTCTAATATGTTAAAATCTTCTAAAATATGTTCATCTAATATATTAAAATGTTATCACAGATTTTGCAGTTTAGTTGTTGCTGTTCATACAGCTTGATCCGGATCATACGGCTTGATAAACTGGAAGTAGTTCTAATGCAAAACTTCCCTGTGTTTCTCAGACTGGGAGAGGTGGGATATGAGGATCTCTGGAGCTTTGTGTCCCGTCCGGAAGAGAGGTGAATGGGGTGACCCGGCCCGTTCCTGCTTGCCGCCCATCCTGTCGTACTGCAGTGAGGCTGAACTGAGAGAGCTGGAAATCCAAAGGCTCAGAGTAGAACAACTTCAGCAGGCCGTTCGCCTTCAACAGGTTTAAAATACTTTGTCTTTCTTTCTTAGATTCAAGAAGTAGCTTTTTTTTCTTCTTCTTGTATTTTCATCAGCTTCTGTTTAAAATTCTGTTTTAGTGAGTTGACTAGCTAGACACAGTAGTCATAAAATGATGCTGCTGTAAGAAACCTTATTTTGGATGGAATTTAAGGCAGCATTGCATTTATCCGTCGTTAGTAAGTTTCACATTGCATTGCATGGATCCTCGTTGTCTTTTTCAGTTCTAAAACGTTTGAGTTTTACCAGTTTAAGCAGTTTTTCCAACATGATAATAAAAAAATGGTTCCTGAGCACAAATCAGCATATTAGAATGATTTCTGAAGGATCATGTGACACTGAAGACTGGAGTAATGATGCTGAAAATTGACATCACCTGAATAAATTACATTTTAAAATATATTCAAATAGAAAACAGTATTCAAACAGTTATTTTAAATAGTAAAATATTTCACAATTTTACTGTTTTACTGTGTTTTGATCAAATAAATGCAGCCTTGGTGATCATAAGAAATTCAAATACATATATGTATATGTGTATATATATGTGTGTGAGTGAGAATTTTTTTTTTTTTTTTACTTTTATCAGTTCATGTTTTATTTCAAGTGACGGTGTATTTCTCAGTTTCATAACCTTGAAGCATGTACTGTATGCTATCTAGGTAGACAGCAGAACATTAATTGAATGTGTTTTTTGTTTTTAGGCCATGACCGATAGCCTTGCGTCTCACTGGAGCTCTCGTCCCGGAGCGGTTGGACCCAGTGCCGTGGTTGTGCGTGGCTTGTACTCACTGCTGGCGGAGGGAGGGGTTCAGTTCCCATCTCTGGTTTTGGATTCGGAGTCAGACTGAGCAAAAACAAGACTGTATTTCAGGGTTAGTGCACTGAATTCCCTGAAGCACAGCAGGGAAGTTTTCCTGCGAACTGACACAAAAGCGTTCTCCAGAACTCTTATCCTGCGAGAGACTGTAAGCGTGTTTGGCGTGTGCATTTGGCTCACACATTTAACAATCGAGACGTGATGAGAGAGTGCAGCTGCTGTTAAGAAACTCAAATAAAGCTTCCAGCTGACATCTCTCATGATCCATCAGTCAGGATTTCATTTCGTGTCGTACTCCTCCATCCTGCATGTATTATTTGTCTCTCTGATGAGTTCTTCCTGTTTGAATTCATTACTCAATGCGCCAAACCACTGGCATCTTTTGAATACGAGTAGCATGTGTCCTGGTGAAGCCTGTGGTGTTATGCTTATGCCAGCAGAGGGTGATGTGCTCTTAATGCTGTCCTTAATGTCTTCCAGAGCTGCTATCTGCGGTGTGACGTCTGTTAGGACAGAAAGTCATTTAGACTCATTCCTTAGTTTATAAAAACAAACAAAAGTCATTTACACCAATGCAATTACGTATAATGAACGTCTAAACACTCTGGAGCCACGTCGTACGTACAAAAATGTGTGTTAATCGAGGTGAGTGTCTAAATCATGCTTTTAGGGGTGAATCTAGAGTTGGAGGTGTTACTGACGCAGTTCCTGTGTTTGGATTTGCGTCTATGCAAACAGTCTAGTCTGGTAACCTTGTGCACCATACAAGATTTTGGAGGCCAAAACTCAACGTTTTTTGTGGATTTTTGCATTGGTTCAAGTACGGGCTTTAGTCAGCATAGCGCCATATTTCATTTTTGACAGGCATGTAAATGAGTCCGTGAGGGATAGAAGTACAGTGTTTGTTCTGTGGATTGTACTGTTGTTTAACAACATGACGACTGTTCAGTCGATGAAATGTCTAAACCTTCAGTAGACAAACTCCATAAAACAATTTTGAAAGTTGTGAGTTTTTATTTATAATTTAATTGAGCCAACTAAACATTTAAAATGCAGCAAGTCAACATAACATTTTGAGTTTTGATCTCCAAAGTTTTTTATAGTGTACATAATGTGAAAAGGCGTGGACAGTTATTTTTGCGCCTGACCTTATTGAATATGCATTTGTAGGAGTTTCCCTTTCAGATGCAAAATTTATGGGAGGAGAGTATTAAAATGAAGCACGCAACGAGATTTACTAACGTTTGCGCTCGTCAAATTACTGGTATTTGCGCCATTATTTAACGCCTAAAAAAATCATGTCTTAAACTGTTTTGTGCTTGAAATGGCTGCAATTATTGTTGCTAGAGGAGGCACTGCAGAGAGCGCGTGATAGAAGGAGAGGATTTTTTCCATATGTATTAATTTATTTGGAATGCCAGAAGAACACATTATCCGAACATATCATTTGCCAAGCCATGCTATTTTTAATTTGCTTCAGGAAATAAAAGACCGCTTGAAACCCTCAACTAGGAGTCACGCAAAACTTATTGCAACCCTTCATTTTTTGGCCTCTGGTTCTTTTCAATGTACTATAGCTTTTTTATTTCTTTATTCTTTATTTGCGACTACTCTAATTTGCGCTGCGTTTGGTATATTGCGTTGGTTGATATGTAAATGAGATGTTGCGTCTCTGTTCTTTAATTTGCACATCGTTAGTAAATCACCCGCAGAAATTTCCACAGCCATCAGCGCTGTTTTGGAATTGCGCTCTTGCACTAATTTGCCCTGTTTAGTAAAACTGGCCCATAATGTCACATGATCAGGAGAGGAATTGAATGATTGGATATGCCTTTGCACAGATAATATTGGTATTTTTCAGTAAGATTAGTAAGTTTTGTTGCAATATTTCTGAACCTGTGTGTATTTTAATGTTTATCAGTTGCCCCATTCACTTGAGTGTAAGTGTGTTAAATTGTAAATGTGAAGGAATACTTAAAATAATAAAGTAATAAATAAATACTCTAAAATTTCATGTTTAATTGAATGCGTTACTTATGGAAGGTTGTTTCCACCACAGGATGGGTGGACAACTAACTAAATAAATAAATAGTGAGATAAAAAGTTGGAGTTAAGTTTTTTTTATAATTATTCTGTGGCAGAAAAAAAAAAGAATTACGAGATATAAACAATGAATTGCGAGGGAAAAAATTCTGAATCTGTGGCACGACGTTTAGACTTGTTCCTTAGTTTATAAAAACAAACAAAAGTTGTGTTTACACCAATGCAATTACGTATAATGAACATCTAAACACTCTGGAGCTACGTCATACATATAAAAATGTGTGTTATTCCAGCTAAATAAGAATTGTGAGATGTAAACTCGGGATTGCAAGGGAAAAAAGTTTTGAGAATTGAGTTGTTGTTGTTTTTTTTCTCAAGCAATTACCTTTCTTATCTTTTTATTTATAACAGGCTTCCATAGTTACATAGTTCTTTATTATTTCTTAGATTAAATGTCACCTTGAAGGTCCATCCCTATAAACCTAACCTACAGAGGCTGTGAGCAGATCATATAAAAGCATACAAAATGAAATAGTATGAATTCACCAATTCAAAATACTTACAAAGTGTCTTGAGAGCTTGTTGGTCATATTGTATGCTTTGGAAGACTTATAAGATTTAATGAACTAAATCACTTGTGCTAATGCGTTCCATCCGAATCCATCTCATCTGACTTGTTTTTCTTCCATTGCACTTTTTCCCCCAAGTATGAAATTCAAATTTTCCAAGCTGAATCAAATGATCTTTATGACTGACTGACCAGTAATGAAACTGCATCTGTTGCCTCAGAGAGAGTGTAGTCATTATCTGGTGTGTCTGCATCAGTTGCTATAGTGACTATGAGAGTAGCTTGATCATGGCCATCATGACATCTCGCAGCGGTGCTGTTATATGATGCGCCTGAAATAGTTTCTTCTTTCGCCATTCAAAACATGATGAATCCCATTACTGCTCTTCGTCTGTAATGTTACAATGTCCAGCGACAAGAAAAACTGCTTGAAATCTGATCTGACAAATCAGACTGAAACATATTTGTAAAAATCTGTTTTAATGCTATTTTATTTTACTGTTGTTATACTATTTTTTATTTTTGTATTGTTTGTAAGAATCAGATTCCATGTTTATTTTATTTTCATTATACTTTTTTTTTTTTTAATTTTAGTGTAACAAACTATTTCCGTATTTATTATAATTTTTCTATTTTAGTATTGTTTGTAAGAATCAGATTCAATGTGTTTTACTTTGAGTTTTGAGACAAAAACCTACTTTTTTCACCTGGACCATTTTTTTCAGTCTTTACCAAATTTATTACTAAAAAAGTTTGATTACTTAAGCCATCTTTATATAACTCATCATCGAAAGCAGCATCAAATGCAATATTTTTAATCCAAATTAATTTTGGATACGGGTTTCCACAGTCATAGAAAACGTGATTTTTCTTTTTCTTTCTTTCTTTCTTTCTTTCTTTCCTCCCTCCAGTTGTAATTTCCAGGTTTGGAAAAGTCATGGAAATTATTCAGATAGAGAAGTCATTGAAATGTATGTAGTAAATACAACTTTTTCTAGTTATGGTTGGTGCAAAAACGGCTTGAAATACAAAGTGAAATTGCTTTATATATAAATATATGCAAATATTTATTTAAAAAAATTTACGTGGGAATCCTAAATGAAGGACTGATTTCAAAAACTTATGAGAGCATGAATATCAAAGTTTGAAGTTGCATCAGAAGAGCTGCATTAGTCACAGCGAGTATTACTTTTCCATCTATGTTGACTGAATGTAAAATGCCATTGGTTTGTGTGGTTGGGATGGTTGGTAGTTCATCTCTGACTGTTCAAACCTCTGAGTCACCACAAGTGGAGAACAAAGGAGGTACTTCTCATTGATTTCATCTCACTTTTAGAGTCCCACATGGTTTTCACACAGACCAACGAGCACAAAACTGTCACCTCCAACATGCCAAGCCAATCGATAGATCATTGGAACGACAAATCGATAAACGGACCATCATTTCGCATGCAACTCACCACATGTAGCACTCTAGGATCTCCCACAGTGAGGTATGCATGCTTGGGATGTTCATTTATGTCCTAAACCTCATTTTAGAGTGCTGAAAATGTTTATTTTTGTCAGATTCAGGCAGAGCGTGTGAAAACGAGCGATGGAGAAGCTCCACGGGGCCCGTACGGGACGGTAGCCCACAGACAGGAGGCACAAGCTGTTCCAGACTGGGAGACAGGTGGTGCTGGGTTCACACAGCGGGCCGTAGGTGGGCGTCCTCCTCCAGCCCCAGCCCACTCCACGCTGATGTCACTGACTCATTCGGGAACACGTTCAACCGACTGATGCTCCCATCGTGGGGAAAAGTCGAAAAACAACAGATGAGTGCGCTGGGCGTCTGTCTGAGCGAGTTAAACCAGGACACGCTCACTTTGATCCGAAATCTAGTGCGCTCCCTCCGTTTTAAGATGCTGACTTTGCTGTGCGTGTATCCCAGAATGCACTGCAATGAGCTCCATGAACGTGAAGTCTGAAGTTCATTTACTATGATGCTTAGTGATACCAAGATTGAATTAATGCAGAAAGTACATCAGGAGATAAAATTGCAAGAAAAACATAAATCTAAAAGCAAATATTCAAAACATAATCAAGAAAATAATAAAGATATAGCCTACATACATACACTACTGGTCAAAAGTTTTTAAACAGTATGTTTTAATGATTTTTAAAGAAGTCTCTTCTGCTCACCAAGCCTGCATTTATTTGATCCAAAGTACAGCAAAAACAGTAAAATTTTGAAATATTTTTACTATTTAAAATAATCGTTTTCTATTTGAATATATTTTAAAATGTAATTTATTCCTGTGATTTCAAAGCTGAATTTTTAGCATTATTACTCCAGTCTTCAGTGGCACATGGTCCTACAGAAATCACTCTAATATTCTGATTTGCTGCTCCAAAAAATTTACTATTATTATTATGTTGAAAACAGCTGAGTAGATTTTTTTTTCAGGTTTCTTTGATGAATAGAAAGTTCAGAAGAACAGCATTTATCAGAAATAGAAATCTTTTGTAACATTATAAAATGTCTTTATCATCATTTTTGGTCAATTTAAAGCATCCTTGCTAAATAAAACTATTATTTCTATAATTTCTTTCCCAAAAAAATAAAAAATAAAATAGTGGTTAAAATACTAACTCCAAGCTTTTGAATGGTATTACAAAAGCTTTTTTATTTCAGATAACTGCTGATCTTTGGATCTTTATATTCATCAAAGAATCCTGAAAACAATGTACTCAACTGTTTTAAATATTGATGATGATAATAATAATAATAATAAAATATAGCTACAAGCAACAATAATGGGGCCAAGCACTCCAGAGGCAAAATGAGGAGCTAAGCATGTCATGGAGCATCAGAGCAAATGCAACAATGAGTAACTGAAGCCGTTTAGGATGATTGTAATCGAAATGGCTGAAAAATCATAAATACAGCTTCTAGTAATATGATTAAATGGCTTATCACTTTTGACCAGGTGGCGCTGTAATCAAATCCTTTTAGTGTGATCTGTGTTAGGTGACAATGGCACATACAACGTTTGTTGTCATTATGTCAAAGCTTTGCAGAGATACAGCCTCAGAGTCATTTTTTCACCATGCCTCAAATTCGTAGCGGCACTGTATGAAACTGGTTTTGTCTATCGACACGAAATCCATAATTTTTTGTCAGCACAGTCTGAAGATGATCTGACTCGATTTTGGTGAAAATTGGACAAACGGTTGAGGAGGAGTTTGAAAAAGTAGGTTTTCAACATAAATCAAAATGGCGGACAGGAAGTTCGGCTAACTATGGTATAATTGCTATCTATGTTGTTGGCATGACCAAAGGAAAATTTTGAGACCAGTTTTACTACAATAGGCTAATGCAATCAAAAGTTATTAGCATTTTTGGAAATTTCATAATTAATGGTTAATGAATGCTTTATTACTCTTGACCAATAGGTGGCGCTGTTACCAAAATGATGTGGCGTGGTCAGTGTGAGATGACAATGGCACATACAAAGTTTGGTGTAAATATTTCAAAGCTTTGCAGAGATACAGCCTCAGATGCAGTTTGGCATCTTTCCAGCAAATTCGTTGATGCGCTAAATGAAAACCGTTTCGTATATATCGACACGAAATCCATAATTTTTTCCAGCTTGGTCTGAAGATGATCCGAGTCAAATTTGGTGAAAATGGGACTAACGGTCTAGGAGGAGTTCGAAAAAGTAGGTTTTCAACATGAATTAAAATGGCAGACAGGAAGTTCAGCCAATTATGGCAAAATTGGTATCGATGTTCTCGGCACGATCCAAGGAATCTATCAAAACCAGTTTCATTACAATAGGCTAATGTAAACAAAAGTTATTAGCATTTTTAGAAATTTCATTATAACTTTTGACCACAAGGTGGCGCTTACCCCAAACTTATTGAGTACCATCAGGGCATGGTGCCAAAGAAGCATACCGAGTTTCTTAATGGTACGTCAATACGTTTGTAAAACATAGCATTTTACTACAAAATTCAAAATGGCCGACGCCAAAAATGGCTGACATGGGAAAGTTGGGTATGGTTTGACTCGGCATGCTGCACCGAATCTAAAGAGACCAGTCAAACCATTCAGACGTTATAAGCAAAAATAGCCATTTTTCATATCTCCTGACCACTAGGTGGCACTGCGCCGAAACACTGCAGGTAGTCTCAGTCAGGTCAGGTTGTTATAACACACACCAAGTTTGGTCTCAATACGCCAAACTGTTGCGTAGATATAGCCTCACATCCATTTTCAATTCAAAATAGCGAAAAAACTAAACCTTACGATTTTTGAATTTTGGTGTTCATTCAACTCATTCATCAGCATATGATTATGATTTCTGAAGGATCATGTGACACTGAAGACTGGAGAAATTATGCTGAAAATTTAGCTTGATCACAGGAATAAATTACATTTTAAAATATATTCAAATAGAAAACAGTTATTTGAAATAGTAAAAATATTTCAAAATTGTACTGTTTTTGCTGATCAAGTAAATGCAGGCTTGGTGAACAGAAGAGATGTCTTTATAAAACATTAAAAATCTAACTGTTCAAAAACTTTTGACTGGTAGTGTACATATACCATCCATCCATACACAAATATGCATACGTGCATATATACACATACATATACATATTTAAATAGATATAAATACACTCACATACAATAAAAATAGAAATTTATGTGACATATGCAGAAGTGCAATTAAAAAAAAAATAACCAAAATTTTCAAGACAAGGTGGATGGTTGACAAAAGTGAGTCAAATGTTGAAAAGTTTTAATAATTCTAGAAACTTTTATTTATTTTATTTTTTTTTTGGAAACTTGATTGGCAGGCGATCAGACCAATAATAACGCCGAATTCACCATTTTGTCCGACAAAACAAATCAGACAGGGCTGCGTTTCCCCAAAAGCATCGTAAGCCTAAGTTGATCGTAGCTTCATTGGTAACAATGGTTCTATGATCAACTGATGCTTAGGATGCTTCTGGGAAACGCAGCCCAGGACAGTAACGTTAGATTAATTTCGGTGGACTTAAACTTGAAAAATGGTGTGTACTGACGTCTTTCCACAGTTGAAATAAAATATGTTCTGATGTTCATTCATGTTTATTTCATGCTATAAGTAAATATGAAAAGACAATCGGTTCACGTTCTGCTTGAACTGAGGCAGTACAGCGATCTGTCACGACACATTAAAGAACCAAAAAAGGTAGTTATTGTTGGAATTTCTTTAAAAAATGACAAAATTTGAAAGCTGAGACTTTGTTTCATACCAGAAGTAAGCGAAACCAAAAGTGTATTGTCTGTCGGTGTGTTGTCAGTTTCCTCTTTGTTTTGCAATGTATTTTTCACAGCGTGAGGACATGACGTGTGGCATGAGAGTGGCATAGCTTGTTGGACATAGCATAGCAGACATAAGGGGCGGGTCTTTGCAGAGGGTCAAATTGAAACTTTAGAAAAATATTTTAAGAAAATTATGAAGAAAAAAGTTTGCATATATGTTTTTGAGTATCATATTTGATGCATCAGACTTTTATGGCTCATATAGTATGATATAGTGAGAACACCTAAGACTATGAACTAACTGCTGTTTGAATGTAAGAAACAACATTTACAAGACAGTTTATGTCAGGTAGTGCTGATAAGAAATATGGCCACCAAGAGAACTGTGGTTGATTCTCTCATGCTAAGCAATATTTTTTGTGTCGATGCCTATGTGTAGTGTTCCAAATCAGTTATTTGTGAGGTTATATCTCGTTTGTGATGCTGCCCGTGTAGACTCTCAAGGGTTTGGATTTGGAACAAAGCCAGTGTGGTTTAAGTGCACTCAGACTGTCATCATTTACTCACCATCTTTCATTCTTCCACAGAACACAAAAGGAAATGTGAGGCAGAACCTCCTGCTCTTTTTACATTTTACACACAATGAAAGTGAATGAGGCCTAGTTTGACGTCAATGATGAGGTGAGTAACAAGCTACGTTTTCCAAAAAGTTAATAGTCATATTTTACATTTTTTAATGTGTGTGTGTGTGTGTGTATGTATATATGTATATATATATATATATATATATATATATATATTTATATTTACATTTAAATTTACATTTAGTTATTTAGCAGATGCTTTTATCCAAAGCGACTTACAAATTAGGATACAATGAAAAGAATATATATATGTGTATATATATATATATATATATATATATATATATATATATATATATATATATATATATATATGTAATTATATACACTGTTATTTATAATATTTATGTAATTTTTTATTTATATTTTTAATTTTATATTTAATATATTATACTTATACTTTTTTATTAGTATTAGTATTAGTATTATTTTTTTTTATGAACCACTTCAAAACAACAGTTTGGCAATTCTACATTTCCTACTATAGTCACCTACGAAGGATTTCATTTTATTTAAGGGATATTCAAAATAATGTTGTAATATTTAATACAATAACTGTGCAAAATAATGAAGTACTTTGAAAAATCCATCCGGTTTAAAAATCAGGGATTGATTATTTATTTAGTTTAAGTTTCATTGGTGGTATTTAGTGTAAACTGATCTATTCAAATGCTGTCAACCTGTTTGAAATCCTCACTGCTTTTGTGTTAGATAAATGGTCTGATTGCTGATTTATATTATTTCAAAACATGTTTTTAAATTTATATTTTGATTTTGATTTAATTATTTTATTGTACAACACAAGGCAGAAAATATCTAATAGCATAAGACACATCCATGAGGAAGAACATAAAATAAATGAACACAAATAATAAAAGAAAAACAAGGAGCAAGAATTGATAAAAAAGCTGATAAAAAGACATATATTTAGGTTTTATTCAGTGCAGTTAAAATGGTGCTTTTTTGCTTCGTGATTTCATTGAAAAAAGCTCAGACGTTAATCCTGACATCTTTTGTGTTCCACAGGAAAAAAGAAAGACATACGGATATGAAATGTCATAATGGTGAGTAATTGATGACAGAATTTTCATTTCTCTTTCTCATTTAACACAATGACTGCACTCTGTGCAGAATATTATTTGCAGCATATGAGCATAAGAAGTATTACAAATGCATGACTTTCAGCTCTTGAACACATTGCAGAGTGAAGGGCTTATCAGCTCTTGACTTTAAAACCGTGCATCACATTTGCCTTTCCAACAGCTTTAAAGGGACATGCTGCTATTTTTCTCTCAAACCGTGTCAATAAAACATTTTCTGCTCTTTCATTCACATGGGTCTTTATTCAGAGCCCCAGGGGTCTTCCTTGTCATTCAATGCTTTGAAAGGAAGGAATAATAATGAACAGAACAGAATTAATAGTGATGTCAAAAAAGGAAAAGGTTGTGCGTGAGCTATTTGAGATCATTGAAATGTCAGAATTCCCAGGTCTGAAGAGTCTGTTCCCTGTAAGTCCAGTAATAACATTCATCCCAAGCTTCCCAGGAATACCACTGATACCCTTCCTGGGAAAAACAACACTAATGTACAAGAAAAGGAACAGTGAAGTCGCATAGAAATCCTTAAAATTCCCTGTCCACCCATGGAGACAAATCTTCAAATCTGGTGGACGTCATAAAGACTGGCACACGTTTAAAAGGCCTTTGTGCTTTTTATGTGTCTTCCCTGGATCTTGTGGACATCTTGAGATAAATCTCCTGTAGAAGATGCTATTATATGAATATATCGTCTGCGTATAGATTGCATACTGTTGATATCCGAAAGAAAATGGTCATTTTCTAAAAATGCAGAAGAAACGCATTAGCAGCACGTATGCTTAATGATGTTGTATTTTAGTGAACTTGCATTAATTATTCACAATATATCAGTGAAGAGTCTAAATTATAGTGTTTTGTAGTTTTATTGGCGTATTTGATCTGTTCAAATTGATCTGCACATTTTTATGATCTGATTTATATTATTTTTATATTTTATCTCTTGTGAAGATGCTATTATAGGAATATTTTATGTAATTTTCAACTTGAAGTCTATGTATAGATTGTACACTTAATTTCCATTAATCATTTGGTAAAAATGAACAGGAAATGCATTAACAGCTTGCATAGGAGCTAGCAAGCAACTGACTGGGAGGTAAAGCTTTATTTTAGTGAACTGGTATTAATTATTTACAATATAATTTTGCTAATTAAACTGGAAAGTGTCTAAAATTGTACTTCTAGGTGGAGGAACTGCACAAGGAGGTCTTAATATGTGACCGAAAGTCTTCGATTACAGTCTCAGGCTCCTCACCAGCCCACTGTAAAAAATGACCGTGATTTTAACGGTAAAAAACTGTGAAAATGCTACAGTAAACCCTGTTAAATGGTTAACGGTAAGTTCCTGTAAAATTTACAGGGAAAAACCGTAAATTGACGTTCCCAGAATTCCCCGCGTTGCATTTCAAATCTTCTTTGAATTTGATGTTTTTTCTTTAAAATAACTATGCTGCTTCTCACTTTTTTTCTTATCAGTTATGTTTATTAGGGTTGTATGTTACACCTAATGTTGTTATATTCATGTTTATTGCATATTTCAGTTTAATGAGTCTCACCATGATGGTGTTTAGTGTTTGTGTGAATGACACTTTGCACCTTCTATATATGTTATTATTTAAAAGCTGCTTGTGATTGGCTTTGGTTCATCACGTGTCTTTCTCATCACCACCTGCATTTGGTGGTTATCAGTGTATTTCAAAGATGCAAAACAGATTTCAGTACTTTAATAGGTTGGTATGTCAGTTAATGAAATTACGGTATTTAACTGTAAATTTAAGTTAAAACCGTAAAACCTAAAATGTTGTTACCGTATTTTTTACGGTAGAATTCCGGCAACCACAGCTGCCGATTTTTTTACCGTAAATTTTACGGATTTTTTTTTTTTTTTTTTACAGTGCAGCTCTCCTGAGCTGTGACATAAAAGACAGTGAGTATATTACTGTAAATGGGTTTCCCATTCAAACAACTTATTGAGCTGAAATTGTCTGCGGTACAGTTACAGTTATGCATTCAGCAGATGATGTCATCTTACGACATAAACCAACAGTACTGGCAGAGTAGTAAACGAACAGCTCGCCACAAATTAGCAGGAAAAAAACAGTACTGAATGCAGTCCTTCAGTGGTCACACTTTCTGTCTGCTTGTCTCACTCATTTGCCACCCCCTCTCTTTATTATCCATCTTTCCCACCCAGTCTCTCTCTTTCTCTCCTACGTCTCGATTTCTCCCTACAGTATGTCCTTGCTGGCGTGGGGCTACATCAGCGAGTGTTGAGTCACCAGACATCAGTTAACCCTGTGTTTACGCTCCTCAGTTGATTTCGCCCCACTCGTTTGGCTAGTGGGATAAATCAAGGGGACCACTTATTATGAATGCCAGTCTTAATAGACATTATATTTGGGTGTGTATGGAGAACAGGCTTGGATCCATTACTTATTCAATGAACTCATTTTGAGTGTATTTGACAAAGGCTTTCATAAACCGTTGTTATGGCCTTTCAGTCTTTGTTGTCTTTAATGTATGGCATTTGCAGAATGGATGGGGTTTTCTAAAGCGCATGGCATCAGTAATGTCTAACTAACAAAGACATAGTGATCAATGATTGATCCTTTAAGCCTTATTTAATCAATAAGGTGAGAGACTGTGCTGTTTTGAGAATGGATGAAGACATGGTGCTGTAATATATGCCTTGTGTGCTACTGCTCGTTCCTGTCAGGCTTGTGCGTTCTGTGCATTCTAAATTCCAAATAAACTCCTGTATTTGATTTGAGGGTAGCAAACAGGATGCAGAACTGCAATTCAAATTTGAATGTAAGGAAGTAGAATTAAAGTGAATTGAAATTCCATTAACTGTCATTTTTAACTAGAAGATAGATAGATAGATAGATAGACAAATTAGATAAATTAGATAGATACTGTTGGATCATAGATAGATAGATTCCATCTCAAATTGTTGTATCTAATTCACTTAAAATTCCAACACATGAGCTGAAAGGGAGCCAGTTTCGGAATTCAGTCAAGTTCACAATTTTGCGCAACCTTAGTTCCTGTCCAAACCCTTGACTGTGTTTTTTGGTTTGAGTTACAGGAACACTAACCAGGCACAGTGAGATAAAGCAAAACATGATGCATTTCCATGATAATCTTAGTTTCTGTCCTAACCAGGAAATTTCCAGTTACCTAGTTTTGATTTCTGCAGAACTTAAAAAAAAGATATTTTGAATAATGCCAGTTTTTTTTTTCTTTTTTTGTTCATGCACAGAACATGCAGGGTGTGCACCCACAGTGAATCCTAAATCCTGCTTAAGTATATCATGATTGGCTGATTTTACCATGTTGTGTTGAAATTTTACTCTTAGTGTGCACGGACACATTAGTTCCCCTTGAAAGCCTTCTGTTAGGACATGGTATTAGGGACATTTACAATCCAAATTGATTTCTTTAACCAATTCAAAACTACCCAGCGCTGTTCACCCTTTGCTGTCGTCACCTATTGAAATAATCACAAATCTTCACACCTCATTGTTTATCAATAATGCCTCTCTGTATATGGAGAAATGATTTCACGTGAGAGACGGAGTAGGCTGATAAATTACACCATGAGTGCGTAGGATCTCTCTATCGCTCGCTTGCTCTCCTTCAAATTGATTTTTCCTCCAGTGCACAATCCGTGACGGGGAAAGGACTCGATAGGATTAAAAATGGACATCCGCTCCGAGCCTGCTTATCAAGCGTTTGGCAGTGTTTTGCGTTAGTGCGGTGTGGGAGGCCAAAAGTGCGTGGGTGCGCAGCAGGCACATGCGCGAGCGGAGTCTCTGGATTCATCAGTTATCTGCCGGCATGCGTTTTGCCATGCTGTCGAGTTGAATGAATTAATGCTGCACCACATGCTCTCATGGCTGCGTTACTGAATAAAACAATCTGGCAATCAGTTTAATGAGCGCTAAAAAAGCCCCGTTTGGATCCCGGCATCCCCTCTATAGGATGCATGTGCTCATTTTCTTACAAGCAGGAGAACGGAGAAGGAGTGGGTGGATTTTAGTGAACGGTGCTTGAATGGTTAACTCCACCCCTCCTCCCCCCACCTTCTTCTTGTTTGCGCTCCGCTGCCCAGTCTCATACTATGGAATTTTACGTCAGAGTGCAGCTGCAGCCAATCAGGAGCTCCAGGCTGCCCCCTCTGCAGCTTGACTCCGCCCCTCCTTCTGGCCACATATATAGCAGCGCTCATTCTGTCTGCTCGAGTGTTCAACGTGCTGCTGGGGGCTCGAGAGACAGAGAGCCGTGGCACTGACAAACCCATTGTGAGTGGATCTCCACATTTCCTTCCCTAAACTACCCTTCCTCCCAGAGCGCCTCGCTCATACTGAGCGCATCTTTACTATTGCGTTCCCAGCATCCAGACGCAAGATGGGATGTACCACAGGGCACTTCACTTGCCAACCGCAGACAGCGGCGCCAACCCTGGAAGGCCAGTCTCAGGAAGGAGCATCAAAAGTCCCAGATGTGCTGTCATCCCTAGAGAGGCTCTCGCAAGCCACGGGAGGCATGGAGAAGTCCTGGTACCGCTGCATCTTTCCATTTGGGATCATCTCGCTGGTGATCGGAGTGGCTGGAACTGGGGTGACATACACATACAACGATCTCCCGCAGACCAAGGTGGTTTCCGTGGTCCTGTTGATCATGGGGCTGGTCCTAGTACTGATGGCGACCGCTTGCTGGACGGTTCATAAGAAGAAGCGCAGGAAAAAGAAAGAAGGAGGTTCCTTCAGCTCTGAACAGTGTCCCTTGTGAGAGCGC
>JAFVLL020043830.1:0-10107 GCA_021397915.2 Tor tambroides
GTAATTAGTCTTTTAATATGTCATAAATTGATTTTTGTTGTAAATATGCCTGACAAGACTGTTACACTGAATGACATTTTAGTGGGTGTCTTCTGGAAATCAGGGAGAAATGTATGATATTTATTTTGTGCTCAGAAAAACAAAAACTAAATTGTAATTGAATTAAACAGAAAAAAAATTAATTTTTGGGGGGAAAAACAACAACAATTAAAGCAGTATTACACTTATTGTTTTTCTCCTTAAACCATTTTTCATCTTTGACCCACATGTATCTGAAAGCTGAATAAATAATCTTTCTATTGATGTGTGGTTTGTTAGGATGGGACAATATTTGGCTGAGATACAACTATTTGAAAATCTGGAATTTTTGGCATTAAAGAAAAATGGATAATTTTGACCCATACAATGTATTGTTGGCTATTGCTACAAATATACCTGTGCTACTTAAGACTGCTTTTGTGCTCCAGGGTCACGTATAATTGTTTTTCCATGTTGTTTAGTCTTATGACTGTAGGTTGTTTGTCTTCATGAATAAGAGATATGAGGGGATGTTTATGGAAACTCAAGGTTTATGGGATGTTGTTGTGAATCAGTTTGGTATAACAGTACAGATGAAGTCTGAACATTGAGACATATGCAGCGCATGCAAGATTATTCAATAAACTCTGCTCCTCTTTATCATCATCATCACTTCATCTCTTGCTTCTGCTCCTCTCTGGCTCTTTCCTCAGTCAGCTTCTTGGCTGATAGAAGACTGTTCATAAAGTTTTTGGTATTAGACTACTTCACTGATGAGTTGTTCTGTTACCAGACAAAACAGATATTTTCTGATGCGCCCGGGGCTGGAGGCACGATCTAACACTTCGAACCACTGACCACGATCCCGTACTGTCCGTCGCTGAAGGTGTTGTCGCTTTTGGCCGGTCCCTGGATGTCATGCAGCTTCTTCATCTCCTTCTTCGCTTGTTTCAAGTTCGGGACCTTTTCCAGGAACTTCAGCTTGGGCTTGTCTGGCAGAACCACGTCTGCATGAGAGAAAAACACAGCGGAAATCACACACTCCAGTCTAGACTACATAACACCAAAAAACTGCCAATGTGTTTATACAGTATTGTCAATTTGTGTATTGATATTCCCTGTTTACTCATTCTATTTTTACTCTGTTTTGTCTCGTCACTGTTATTTTGTTGCACTGTGGAAGCTTCCTCATATGTGTGAACAAACCTGGCAATAAAGCTCATTCTGACTCAAAATTACCTTTATTAAAACCAAAATATGGCTTTGTGCAATTATCAAAACGCAAACCACGCTCTTAATTTTTTTGCACAAATCACATTGCATTAAATAAATATATGCAATGATATTAAGACAGCCATAAATATTAATATTATAATTTTTCAGTTGTAAAATAAAATGATTAGTATATTATTTTTCTTAAATATTCAATTTTATTTTATGGTGAAATGTCAAAATTAATTTGTTTTTATTTAGTAATTTTTATATTTTATAATTTCATTTAGGACAAAATAATAATTGTTATTATGATTATTATTACTGTTGTAAAAATAAAAATACAAAAAAATTTAGCAACAATAATAATTATTACTATTAATACAACTGTTGTTGTTGTTACCAAATTAAAATATAAAAATACTACAAACAAAATAAATTATTTAGTCATTTTAATTTTTTTCATAACAGTTACTATTATTATTACTACTACTATATGTTTTTGGATTTTTATTTTTTTAAGTGCAACTGCAAATTTTATCAGAAAAAAATAAAAATAAAAATTCACAACTAGGGTTCAGGTTAGTTTTTACCTCAAATAATGCAGTTCTTTACTCTGGAGTACAAATAAATCAGAAACTTCTCATGTGCTTTGTTGAAAGGGTTTAAATAATTAATACATTAATTAATAGAGGGCTAGCATGCATTAATTACTAGCATAATGAAGCTGAGACTGAGTGAAAGTGTTTAGCTGTATAAATGATCATTACCGCTGAAGTCTGGTGGGACTTCATAAGTCCTCAATCCTGCTGACAGCAGCTTCAGATTACTCTGAAGAACATCTGCGGTGGAAGAAACAGGTTAACATCTCACAAAATATCACATTTCACAAGTTATGACTCTCTGGCTATGATAAACACGCAAAGCAGGCTGTGAATCCAGACAGAAGAATGAGTTCAATCTACAAATCAGCAATACTGCAGCCTATTGCAAATATAAGTCACACTGACTTACTGATGAATCATGGTATTATATCATGTACATGTCCACAAACATACTATAAAGTACTTTTTCATGTGGGATTGAAATCTACCTGGCTGGCTTGATGTCCGGACAAACCCCAGAAACGCGCGTTTAAGTGCTGAGAACATGGCTGATTCTAGAATTTAATTCTATGTACAAAATATAAACGGGTATAAATCTCCATTTCTTCTCGGTTGTGATCCACAAGGTCGCTGCCATGTTTGATCAACATCCGGTCCGTCGGTGAAATTCAGCCGGAAACAGATCCGCGCATCACGAGTTCCGCCTTAATTTGATTTTTACTCCAGATGGCTGTAGTTTGAACATTTATAAATATATAGAAAAATAAATAATTGACAAATAAATATATCATAGAATTTCTGCATTGTTTAACTATTTAAAATTTTATTTTAATTAATTAATTAATTTTTTTAAATATTTATTATTATTATTTAATTATTTAAAAAGATAAACTATATATAAAATTTAAATTGTGCATTTCTTTCTTAAGTCAGTATTTACCAAACGAGACATTCACCAAAAAAAAAGCTAATTAGGCATATTTATACTATTTTAAGATATAGTACGCTAAACTGAAGCCACGCCCTCATGTCAATCAGCTGTCACGTGATCGCTGATTACACACGTGTTAGCAGTCAGGAACTACATCAGGTACAACTTTAGTCCTCAGAGTAGTAGGTAATGTTTATTAGTGTTGATAAATTTATAAAACAAATGTGTTATGCAGAATTTAAATTGAAATCTCTTTCTATGATGAATGATTGATTACTAAATATATTTTAAACACACACCACCAGTCAAATATTTAGAATAATGAAGATGTTTTTGAAATAAGTCTCAACAAGGCTGCATTTATTTGGTCAAAAATGCAGTAAAAATTGTGAAATATTATTAGAATGTAAAACAGCTGTTTTCTATGTGAATATCTGTTAAACTGTAATTTATTTCTGTGATCTGCAGCTGTATTTTCAGCATCATTACTCCAGTCTTCAGTGTCACATGATCTTCAGAAATCATTCTAATATGCTGATTTACTGCTCAAGAAACATTTCTGATTATTATCAATGCATTTTGAATCATTTTTGTGGAAACCATGATATACTACCATACAAAAGGTTGGGGTAAGTAAGTGTTTTTTTTTAAAGAAATTACTACTTTTATTGATCAAGGATGCATTAAATTGATCAAAAGTGCCAGTAAAGGCATTAATAATGTTATGAAAGTTTTCTGTTTCCACAAAAATATTGTGCAGCACAACTGTTTTCAACATTGATAATAATCAGAAATGTTTCTTGAGCAGCAAATCAGCATATTAGAATGATTTCTGAAGATCATGTGACACTGAAGACTGGAGTAATGATGCTGAAAATACAGCTTTGATCACAGAAATAAATTACAGTTTAACACATATTCACATAGAAAACAGCTGTTTTAAATTGTAATAATATTTCACAATTTTACTATATTTTTGATCAAATAAATGCAGCCTTCCTGAGCAAATCTACTGCATAAGCATTTTTTTTGCATATTCAGATCTCAGGTCCTACACGATGTTGGAAAGCTCAGACTCGAGCCCGATTCAATCCGACTTTCCGTACTCGTTTTCCGAAGACGGTCACCTGCGGCACAGAATGACCTCTGAACCCTACAAATTCACCTTCAGACTCGATGACGTCCGTGCAACCGATCAGGAACATCACAAGCTCTGCCACTACATCACCCAGCACGTCTACCAGCTCCTAGAGACGAGGTTTGGCCTTGTTAGGGTGCATCTGGAGGAGGACGGTTTTGTGTTCACCAGTCCAGGAGCGCTGGATCATCCCGGGTCTCTCCTGGTTCTGATCCAGGACCGAGGAACGGTGCGGAGCGGCGTGTGGAGCTGGAAGCTTTCGGCTCACGAGGGACTGGAGCGAGGCGGTCAGATCCCGTATCTGCGCTGGGCCGAGCTGGAGTCGTGTGCTGTGATTATGATGAACCCTAACGAGGGTGGGAAGACTCTAGAACATCACGTGCATCTGGTTTGGGAACGCTTGGTTTCTCGGAGCTCCGCTGAGCATGTATTTGTAGCCGCTCATGGATACGGAGGCCTGGGTTTTGTTGATCTTCTATGCCATAACCCGGATGAGATCCAGCGGCGAGTGAAGGCCGTGGCTTTCTTGGATTCGTCTCACAGTCTTTGGCATCAGCCGTTGGGACAAGCCGGACGCGACTGGCTAAAATCCCACTCCAGGACTTGGATTCTCAGCGGCAAGCCTCTCAATCGCTCCGTCGGATCGCTGAAGGCCGGGTCTCCGCAGATCTCCGCAGGGACCCGGTGCCACGACTCTGTCCCCGCCGTCTGCATGGAGTCTGTGTTTCGCTTCTTCAGCAAAAGCGTCAAACCTAAAGCCACGCCGACGCCGTTTGAAATCATCACCAGGAGCAAAAGCCGCAAAAACGACCAAGACCACAACTCAATCTGATCACACTAATGACCTGACCTGAAGGCTCAAATGTGAAATAAATAAGACTTTGCATCAAAATGGTCATTTCGGTCTTATTATCATACAAAAAACTACTAATTACAGGAATAGATCACCCAAAAATTAAAATATCCTAATCTTGGATAACCTAAGAGTGAGGATGAGTTTGTTTCTTCATCAGGTTTGGAGAAATGTGTCTCAGCAATGGATGCTCTGCAGTGAATGGGTGCCGTCAGAATGAGAGTCTGATAAAAACATCACAATAATCCACACCACTCCAGTCCATCAGTTAACATCTGGAGAAGACAAAAGCTGAAATTTGAAAACATTTTTAACTCAAATATGAGTCCATAATAACGCTTCCTCCAGTGAAAAAGTGCATCTCCTGTTGTCTCTCACATCAAAATCCAGCCACATATTTGTTTAGAGCTCTTCTGGACTGTTTTGGCATCTGTGGACTCATATTTGAGTTAAAAGTGTCTTAATGCTGGATTAGTTTCAGCTTTTGTCTTCTCCAGATGTTAACTGATGGACTGGAGTGGTGTGGATTATTGTGATGTTTTTATCAGCTGTTTGGACTCTCATTCTGACGGCACCCATTCACTGCAGAGCATCCATTGCTGAGACATTTCTCCAAATCTGATGAAGAAACAAACTCATCCTAATCTCAGATGAACACATTTACAGCTCATGTTCATTTCTGGCTGAACTATTTCTTTAAACACATTTGACAGTAGTTAAATATCTAGTTAAGTCATTGTTTTCTGGAAGTGCAAATGGTTGAATGGCACCATCAGTGTTATTAAACGTCTAGAAGTCAGTGTAAAATCAATAAACTTTACTTTGAAAACACCACAGAAAACTTTCACAATACACAGAATGAGTACATCAGGTTGTTGATGGTTTCCACAGGAAACTCTACATCCTTACAAAGCATTTATAAGCTCACTTTAACTAGTCTCTCCATCAGAAGATGTGATTCTTGTTGGGTCAAACTCGGTGCTAGATGTCATGGTACAGCAGATCATATTTAGGGATGTTTCTCGGGTCGATTGGGCTTCGGACGATCAGTTTTCCTCTCATGGCACCTCGATAGATCACTTCAATCAAATCCATGAAGTCCTGCTTAGTTTTGAAGCTTCCCACAAACTTGGTATGATCTGGAGATCTGAATGGAAATAAATCTAAATAACTGGAGTGATATTAAAGAGGAAATTATGTCACGATTGCTGTGAAATATTATGAAATAGGAGTGTTATGCACTAAACATATCTCTCTCGTTTATGAACACTTCTATGGAAACATCCGTTTCAGCAGAAGTTCATTTTTGCTTGAATAACCTCTCGCTTTAACCACATATCCTGTGTTTGTACCTTTTTACAAAAACATATCCTGTTTCCTTTGGGTCAGAGCCAGATGATTAATAGTAAAAGCCTGCACTTGATTTACTAGGCAACAAAACAATACACATATAAACACAGAAAATGATGTTTTATGCAATATTATATATGGAGAACATGTGAAAGAGGCATATTTATCAGCACTCACCCATAGTCCACCTTCATGTGCTGTCCGTTGAAGAAGAACACTGTTGAGGGAATGAAGCTGATGTCGAAGTATCGGGTATAAACCGGCGCCGTGTCCACATCCACCAGATAAATACTGGCCATGTTACTCAGATCGTGAGCCGTCTTTGACAGCTGTCAATCACACAGACACCATACTCAACACAGCTGTGTGCAGAATTATTTTACTTCAGTGAAAGCATAGACTTTTTTCAGGTTTCTTTGATGAATAGAAAGCATTTATCTGAAACAGAAATCTTTTGTAACATTATAAATGTCTTTATTATCATTTTTGATCAATTTAATGCAGCCTTGCTAAATAAAACTATTAATTTCTATAATTTCTTTCCCAGAAAAAAATACTAAATCCAAGCTTTTGAGTGTATAATGTTACAAAAGCTTTTTATTTTAAATAAATGCTGTTCTTTAGATCTTTCTATTCATCAAAGAATCCTGAAAAAATGTACTCAACTGTTTTAAATATTGATAATAATAATAAAAAAATGTTCAGCATATTAGAATGATTTCTGAGGATCATGTGACACTGAAGACTGGAGTAATGATGCTGAAAATACAGCTTTGAACACAGAAATAAATTACAGTTTAATAGATATTAAAATAGAAGGCAGTTATTTTAAATTATAATAATATTTTACAATTTTTACTGCATTGCATTAAATAATATTTTATAATATTTGACCAAATAAATACAGCCTTGGTGAGACTTATTTCAAAAACATTAAATATCTTCATTATTCTAAATATTTAACTGGTGGTGTGTCTACTTAAAATATATTCTGTAATCAATCATTCATCACAGAAAGAGATTTCAATTTAAATTCTGCAGAACACATTTGTTTTATAAATTTATTAACACAATAAACACTAATAAACATTACCTACTACTCTGAGGACTTTATCAATATTACCGCTTTTGATGTACTTTGGATCAAATAAATGCAAGCTTGATGAGCAGAAGAGAATTCTTTAAAAACATTAAAAATCTTACTGTTCAAAAACTTTTGATTAACTTTAAAAGCTATTTGTTTATCTGCTAAATATATACACGTTATATTTGTGTGTATAACATATACTCTATAGTATAAAAAGTGTTAAAAAAGTGATATAACCCAAGACAAGCGTATACAACTTAATAATAAGTTATTAAAGTGAATATGAGATGATAATAATAACTCACAATCTCGTCCAGCTGTAAACACACAGAATCTTCATCTCTGCCGAAACGCAGCACTAAAACCTTCTCAGCGACAGATTTAACGGCGTCGTCGATGTCTTTTTTACACGACAGTTTAGGGAGGAAAAAGCTCATGACGCTTACACTGAACTCTCTCTGAAATATAAAGTAAATTAGCTCAGTTTCGGGAACGCGTGCGTGATCTCCAGCGGATGTTTACAAGTGTGTGGTGTACCGCTATAGATCATCCGACTAGAAACGCGATCAACAGTTCCTACACTGTGTGCGCAACTCAACTAAATATGTTGTTACTGTTAGTGATATTACGTGTTTTATTATTTTAAATCACGCAATAAAATTTCAAACGTTAAAGAATTTCAAACATCTTTTAAAATATGTAATAACAGACAGGCCATTAAAAGGCGAATGCTGATTTCCGCACGGTCAGCTTTTATTGTTGCACACCGACATCCACATGATAGCAGGCAGCGTGTGTGCTTTTGAGGGTGCATCAGTGACTTCTGAGTGAACAAACAGAAATACTGCTGATATGGTATATTGATTTTACTCGTAATGAGTGTGAATGTGATTATAGATGTAGAGGAGAGCGGGGCTAGTTGTCACAAATATGTTATATCTCCGTAACTCTCGAGTTTGATTCATAAATACTTGACTTCTCTGGCAGAGTTTATCATTTCAAACGAATTTCAAGTCATCCCTTCAAACTAAAATTAGACTTTTTGGGGTATTACTTTTGTGTGTTTATGTTTTTGCTGTTTATGATTGAAAATATTTCTCATATGTCTTTAATATTTAGCTTATATTTAGTCTTTAAAATGAGCTTTTCCATTAATGCAGGTTGACATTGTGACAACATGCCCCTTTAAGCTGCATTTCTTTCCTGGTCAAAAACAAAGGAAAGGTTCAGTATCTTTCATTGTGTCTGTTTCATATGGTTAATTGGAAAAAAAACAGCAATATGGAAATATATTCAAGCAACCTGAAATCAAAACACAAAAATAAGAAATTATATATATTTTTTATATTTTTTTTATAATTATATATATATATATATATATATATTTAAATATTTTTTACACTAAATTCTCATTCAAATTTGCAGAAAATGCCATCTCATTTTCATAATGAAAGTTCAAATCAAAAGACAAAAATAAGAAATTATATCTTGCACAAAGACCTTAAAGTCTGTTTTATCATGACAAATACATTTTTGGCACTAAATTCACATTTACATATGTATTTATATAAATTGCGTGTGTGTGTGTGTATATATATAGTGACTTTTAATGTATGCAATAAAAAACTATTATAATAATAATAATAATAAAATAATCATAATATATGTAATATATTTATATAAACTGTGACTTTTAAAGTATGCAAAATGTAAAAAAAACTATATATAAACTATATATATATTTATATATAAGTATCATGGCATTTTTTTTTTATTAAAAATCATAATATATATTTATTAGTGCTGTCAAACGATTAATCGCATCCAAAATAAACGTTTTTGTTTACATAATATATGTGTGCGTATTGTGCATATTTATTATGTGTATATATATATATAAATACACAAACATGCATGTATAGAATTTGAAAATATTTACATGTATTTACATGCATATGTATATTCATATAATTTATATTATTTATAAATATATTTAATATATAAACAACATTTTTTCTTAAATATATACATGCATGTGTATTTATATATGCATAATAAATACAGTACACACACATTATGTAAACAAAAACTTTGACAGCACTAATATTTATATAAACAGTGATTTTTAAAGTATACAAATTCAGCATGAAGAAATATGCACATTTGTTTTATTTAATGTTTGTGTCTGTGTTATTAAACTGTAAATGCACCCCGAGGAGTATTTCCAGCTGGTCCTGTATTTCAGCTCTGTGTGTTTCACAGGTGTTTGTGTGACGCTGCAGCTGATGATGTTCCTGCGCTCGTGTTCGCTGGCTCTGAGATGCAGAAACCCACGCGTCTCCATCAGAGCCTTCAGCTCCAGCCGCAGTGCTGGGAAAGACGCTCTGGATCTGGACGCCTGGAAGACGGTGATGAGGTCTCAAGCGCTGCGGGAGGAGAGCGAGAGCGAGAGTCCGAGTCGCTCAGCGCTGGAGGATAACCGTGAGCTGGTGGAGATGTGGCATCAGGCGGGGAAGTTCGTTCCCAAGAACATCACAGACGAGCAGCTGGAGGATCTCGCTCGGCTCGCAACCAGATCCGCCAAGAAGAAGTACCTCAAGTTCCTGGCCATTAAAGAGTCACACAAGATCTCCAAGAAGGAGAAGCAGGAGAGGAGGAAATCCGAGAGGGAAGCGGAAATTGTGACTTTTAAAGTATGCAAAAATTTTAAAAGCTATTAAATAAACTATACATGTGACCCTGGAGCACAAAAGCAGTCATAAGGGTCAATTTTATGAAATTGAGATTTATACATCATCTGAAAGCTGAATAAATAATCTTTCATTGACGTATGGTTTGTTAGGATAGGACAATATTTGAAAATCTGGAATCTGAGGGTGCAAAAAAATCTAAATATTGAGAAAATCTCCTTTA
>JAFVLL020043831.1:0-42791 GCA_021397915.2 Tor tambroides
GAGACATGGGGGTGGGCTCATTTTACTCAGCCAACCAATCAGACTCCCAGGATCATTGTGAAGCTGTCAAACCACGCCCTAGCAACCATTTAGAGCACCCTAGCAACTGATCCCATAGACTGCCATTATAAAAGGCCCAGCTGGATATCTTTGGATCACAGTGTCATAGAGGCTTGGGGGTGGGCTCATTTTACTTAGACAACCAATCAGACTTTCAGGATCATTGTGAAGCTATCAAACCACGCCCTAGCAACCATTTAGAGCACCCTAGCAACTGATCCCATAGAATGCCATTATAAAGGGCGAGATGGATATCTTTGGATCACAGTATTGTAGAGACATGGGGGTGGGT
Organism: Tor tambroides; assembly: GCA_021397915.2. Lineage (NCBI taxonomy): Eukaryota > Metazoa > Chordata > Actinopteri > Cypriniformes > Cyprinidae > Tor > Tor tambroides. The sequence goes on from JAFVLL020043831.1 coordinate 353, forward strand.
GTTTTTGAGTCAGGACAGCAAACAACCAATCATAGTATGCAAGTATGTAATAGTGATGCTTTGCTTCGCAAGCACCACTAATTAAAAAACGGTTAGTTCCGGTCTTTGATTAGCCTTTTTCACACTTCCACATTTCTGGCTTCCGGATTGGCGCTTGCAGGGTAAAAGTATTTCCAGTGACAACAGAGGCTGTACTTAACAAGAATGAATTTGAGAATCAAATACTTTTTTTTACAAATTAGATCCTTTGAAAATGCTTGAACTGCCGGTACTGTACTCTACAAAGTGCAAACATTTCACAATTAACTGCTTGGTCAGCTCGGCTCATCACAAATACAAGTTTGATTAAATCTAAATGGTAGCAGTTATAATTCAGTTAGCTTTGCCGTTCTGTCTGTGCATTATGACTCTCCACGTGATTTTTTTTGCTATTATTATTATTATTATTATTATTATTATTATTAAAGTAATGTTGTATTTTCTACTTGCTCTCCTTTGCATTATTAATGTGATGGTGTAAATGTACGTTGTATAATGTGCCCTGGCAAACACATATTAAACAAGAGCTGACTGGGATTCATGGCTTTGTTCCTATTCTATCAGGATTACGTTGTTGTGTTGAGTTTAATATGCTTCAACCGGACTGAGAATTGTTTAATGTATTCTTGGAAAAATGTGCATCTGGTCATAAATGTTGTCATTTTGAAGTAATTTATCATGATGTGGTGATTCGAGGGAAATGACTGAGTAAATTGAGATAATACGCTCAAATGTACCGGAGATCAAAGACTCTTTAAAAAAGAGACTTTGCCAGAGACGGAGAGTAGAAACCATCCAGCCATATGTTAAGCGCATTATCTCACGAGTCAGCGGTCTGATTGGCCATATAAGTTACAAACAAGTAAAATGTTATTTTCTTTATAGATTATAACAACAACTTGGAAAACAGATAAAACAGAAAAGATAAGAAGCATTATTTGAGAAAAGGGCATAGTGATATAATTGGCGCAGACCTGTAATGGAACTAACTTTACACTGCGCTGACGTAATTTCCGATTTTTGTGAAAAAGGCTAATTCTGATTGGTTGAGCCAAGTTCGAAGCAGTTGTAAATTACTCTACAAACATACACCTTTGTTTACATACTTTGCTTCACATCGTGCCTAACAATGCCCCTTTAGCTGTTATAAATTCACTGTAAACCACGGCTTCACGGGGCTTATTTCTTAATCCGGAACTCTGAGTTTACATCTCACAGTTCTGTCACCCCCCCCCCCCCCAAATCACCTGAATTAAACAGGTGATTGCTACTTTTTATCCCACAAAAACTTTTTATATCTCACAATTCAGAACTGCAAGATATAAACTCACATTTCTAAGATTCTCAGAATTGCAAGAAAAACTTCAGAATTGTGAGATAAAAAGTCACAATTACCTTTATTTTTCAATCCGTGGCAGAAACAGACTTTCATAGTATGTCAACGATTGTCTCATTTATGTTATTTAGGAGAAACACCCAGTGAATTATGACTGAGATCCCCCTTAAGCCTTCAAAGCTATAAAAAAGCAACATCTGATCAGTAGCATAAGCAGAAATGCACTCTCTCCATCCATTTCTAACCCATTGTGGGATCACAGATAACAGAAGAGCCACAGTAAGAGCAGAAACAGAAGAGAGACGATGTGGGCTCAAAAGAGTGAGCGAGGCCAGAGGCGGCAGTTTAGGCTAAAGATCACAGGACAGGGAGGAGGCACATCACAACAACAATACGCTACTTCTCTCAGTTTTCCCCAGTTTCGCTCTCGATCTCTTGCTCTCCCACACACAGATCTACCTACAGGGCACCTCCAAGCACAACATGATTATCAGGGGGAAACAAGTCAGGGTTAAGTGAAAGTTTTACTTTGTAAGAGTGTACATATGTAGGACAAATGCTGAGTAATATGAGCTTGACACATTTTCTTATTCTGACTTCTGAGTTGTCAGTTTAACCTCAGTGATATACAAATATTTATGCAGTCTGCAACTGATTCACCTTTCTCATGTGTTTTAGCTGTTTAAAAGCATATAAGGAATACATGTGTGATTGTGGTGGCTAATTTAAGTAAATTTCAGTTTGTGTCTGTGGTCTTGGACTTTGTGCCGTTGCACCGTTAGGACTGACAAGAGCATGGCAGAGGATTTGTTGTGGAACAAAGCCTAAATATCTGACAAATGTCTTATCTTGTAGAAGTTCTAGAAGCTCATAATTCATGTACAGTTCTAAGATCTGAAGAGACTTATGTAAAATCATACAGGAGAGAAGCCAGTCAGTTGGGTTTGTGGCAAAACATTTTACAGTGCTTGTATATTGTTATCTTATACTGCATATGAGAATTCATTCTCAGAAAGTAGAGCTGAAATGACATTCACAAGATGATAAGTTAAAACAATTCCAAATGCACCTGCAGTCTGTTTTTCCAGTCATAGATTAAGCACTGTGTAAAAATCTCATCTAGTTCTCAATTTGAAAGCTGTCGTGTTGTGTCTCGTCTCGTGGTGAGTGGATTCTAACTTAAGCACCTCTATTTGGCCTTTGCATTCAAGAAACCAACAGACATGTCTGTGATTGGCTACATTACTCAAACACGTTGAAAATAGAAACCTTTGATGCTCTCCAGAGCGCAAACACAAATACTGTATGCACTGGATCTTTTCCAGATCTGTTTCGCTAGTATGCTATTATTACAGCTTCAAATGAAGGTGCTCTTGCTTTTGGTTAAGCTACCACCATCTGAGCATGTATGACAATATAAACAACAGCTCAATAACCCTGTTATTTAAAGTATTAATATACTTTCTGTAGACCCGTCTGTTGCATTAAGATTGTAAACAGTATCAATAATGTCACAATGTGATGTGCAGTCAAATGTCAAATACACTTGCTGTGCTTCGTGGAGTTTTGATGAGTTTTATGGACTCTATAGTGTTAAGAAACAATCAAAGGCTGTATATGGGCCATTCTACAGAATTGGTGCAAACTGCTGTCCCACAACCAAAAAAAAACAAAAACTAAAACTAAAATAAACATTGAACAAACTAAATAAAATAAATAAACATTTAACAAACTAAAACATAAATAAACATTTTTCTTACTTAAAATAAATATTAACTGAAAAAGAACTAAATATTAAAAAAATATTTAAAAATATTTCAGCTAGATGACAAGGTAACATTTCTTTTTTGTTTAACGTGAAAGTACTAAAATATCTAAAACTAAAACGAATCAATAAGCTATATAGTTTTTAAAACTAAAACTTATAATGAAAAAATAAACAACCAAAAACACAAGCTAATAAAAATGACAAAAACTAAATTACTATAACTTTTTTAAATCTAAAATTTAAGTGAAAAAAAAAGATTCAAAATATTAACAAAAGCTATAATAATAAGTCAGTTCTACTCAAATAACACTGATTCACCTCCTATAATTTATTGGTGAAGTTGCCTTTTAATCCATATTTTTTTATAACTGAGCATTCGATAAGAGCAGAATGTGCTGAGGAAAAGGTGAATGTTTTTGTTGTTGTTGTTGTTCACATTGATTTTTTATTTTTTTTAAAATTGCATCCAATCAGTTCATCTTGATGCATCTGAAAATCCCACATTTGCAGCTACAGAGAATTTGAATACAAACAAACTTAGATATAGTAATGAGTCATCAGTATTTTTGCTTTTAAATGCATACAGTATATCTGTTGAAAGTTAATTTTGTCACTAGCATATTGCAGACCTCAAAACTAACGGGCATGGACATCCTATTTTAATCTCATGGAGTCTTTACAGTGCTTTTGTCCCAGTAATGCGGATATGCTAATTTGAAATGAATATGTATATCATGTTAATTTGCCTTCCAGTTCCATTACCTTTCCTTCTATTGAACAAATCAAATGAAAGCAGCACTGTCAGCAATGGTTTGCTTTGTAGATGAAGATACAACCCCACCAAAGAACTTAGTGTGAATTCTCGAGAGGGTGTGTGAACTGTAAAGACATGAAGGAGCTGCTGCCTTATATGATGATGTATGCAAAAACTGTTAAAAGCCAGGCATCTGTTCGGAGTTTCGCGTGGCAACGGCTGAAAGTCACAGCCATGCAATATATGAATGTTATTAACCTTTCAATACCTCTTCATCATCATAATGCTATTCTTCATAATATTACGCTCATACCAATAAAGCTGTTTTGAATTTAAGAGATGGAGAGACATGGAAATAGAGTGAGAGGTGGAACTGAGATGCATTAAATTTTCAAGAAATTCAATGTAGAATCTGATAAAAGTGACTGATCCTGTCTGCGGCTGAAGCTTAACACAGAATATTTCAGGTTTTAAGGCAACTCAACATCACATCTTTCTCTAATGTGTCCTTCAGGCTGACAGGCATGTTGACACACTCAAAAAACATGCAAACATTGATGTCTAAAGGACTGGAGCTAAATTTCCTCAAAGAAACTGACTTTGTGAGCGAATATCTTGGCCGTTAGACCAAATGTATGGATTTTCAGCATGCATGCTAGACTTTCACCATGTGACGATACCCTGCATTTAGGTGCTTAGATCCCAATTAGGTTTAAGTTTTAAAGTTTGTCACATGCTCAAAATAGATTGCAGTGACATTTTTCCCCTGCAAGTCACCATGTTGAATCAAGCAATAAGGTATCTGGTTGTAGACTTAAAATAGACTTACAACAGGCACTGACACATGGTCATTCATGTTATGCAGTACCTGTTTTAAAAAAATTTGTTTGTGTCATCATTTAAAGAAATATTTCAGTAGAAGGGTTGTGCAGGTTTAGCAAAATTAACAGGATGGAAATACATTTTTATTAAACATGATGCAATGTTTTACAGTTATGCAAACCAACCAATACCACAAAGCTTCATCAGGTTTGTTGAAAAACAAACAAACAAATTTTTTTACTTCTTTATTTAAATTTTTTTTTAGTCTTATCAGAGGGAAAATGTCTGTCGGAAAACACACGGTCAAGCTTAGGCCTTGAGCTCAAGTATAAACTAATAATCATATTATATATATATATATATATATATATATATATAAACACACACACACACACATACATACATACGTACATACACTGTACAATGTACACACACACACACACACTTTATTTTAAAGTGAAGTTGAGAAAACATGAATACGGGAATTGCTTCAAAAAGGTTTATTATTAGGTGCTATCATTATAATTTTTTAATAGGGTACATCTATATGCATGGAAAACCTTGTGGCATGAAAGATGGTTAACATTTTATAGAAAATATTTTAAAATTTGCAGCATCTACCATAAATGATTAGCAATTTAAAAATATTCCCATTAAAACAATTCTAAGTAGTGATATTTTTAAAATTCACTTGTATAGGCCTATTCACAAATGAAAAATAATATTTACATTTCTGTCATGACAACTCTCGGAGGGATTGGCATGGTAATGTAACTGATTACGTTAATGTATTTGGTCTTGGCGGAATAGATCTGCTACGCTGCTGCTACTGCTGCAGTAGAGCAAGTACCGAGACTTGCTACTGCCAATACATCCACAACATGCTGCTGTGAGCATGTAGGAAATACCGCTGCTGCACATATAATACATATGAATAACCCCATATAGCATACATGAATCACCTCGTAGCAGATCTATACAGGTGGAGCTGGGGAAGGTGGAGGGTTTCTGAAGTGTGCTGCCAACGAAAGCCAGGTATTTGAATATTGAGGAGTGAACTCATTGGCTACTGATACAGGAGAAAACCAATCAGCTGAGCCATATGATAATGATGTCATTAGGTCAGATTGAGTTGGACCTATCGGACTGCGCCAACTTAGAGTTTCATGCCAGAACTCTGTATTTCTGTCATGACAACTCTCGGAGGGATTGGCATGGTAATGTACATGACAGTGTTAATGTATTTGGTCTTGGCGGAATAGATCTGCTATGCTGCTGCTGCGGCAGAGCAAGTACTGAGACTTGCTACTGCCAATACATCCACAACATGCTGCTGTGAGCATGTAGGAAATACTGCTGCTGCACATATAACACATATGAATAACCCCCCACAAAGCAGGAGACACGGAACACAATACAATACAAGCCAATATATGCATGCCGCTGAATATAAGGATAAACTGCTGCATCAGTGGACATGCATGTATCCACACACATAAAGATGAACAGACAAGGAAAGACAAGACACCCCCCACAAAGCAGATCTATCGCCAAGACATATGTACTGCTGCTGCTCCGAAGAGCCATGTGAACCGCATGTATTACTATCTATGTGTGCCTGGGCTACCACGCCGACCGGCTTAACACTAGTGGCCTATGGCTATGTGAGCCTTGGCTACCACACCGACCGGCTTAATGAAAGTGCCCTACAACTATGTGAGCCTTGGCTACCATGCCGACCGGCTTAATGAAAGTGCCCTACAACTATGTGTGCCATGGTTACCTCACCAAACGGCTTAGCAATAGTGGCCTACGACTATGTGTGCCTGGGCTACTATGCCGACTGACTTTACTCTAATTAGATGCGCACTATGTGTAATGTTAATTAACAAAATGGATAAACGTTGCAATCTGATAGATAAGACCCTAGCATCCACCTGAGCAAATATCATAATTTAGTCATTTGATATCTGCTGTTATTTTCTACACTTCATCAATCCCAGCGGCAGCGTAACAGCTTATTAATTCATGTTCGTGCAATGAAGACAGACAAAGTTAGATAATGCATGCCATTTACTCTCTTATGTAGATAAAAGTTATCAGGGTTACAGTGCACAAAACTCCTGGGTAGTCTGACTTGAATGAACTGAAATAAAGCAGAATATAAATTTCTGAATTTCTCCGTTTCCTGAACTACACAGCACAGCTAGAGCACACGTCACATGAGCACATTTCTCAGAACTACATTACCCATAATGCATTTCATTCAGGACTACATCAACCATAGATAGTGATCTTAAACTATAACTCTTAATTTTCTTCTTTCCGCAACACTGTGATTGATATGACTGCGATAAGTGCGTGCTTCTGATGCTGCGTGCAGCTGAATCAACCACACACTCATCACGATGAAAACATTGACCTTAGAAATAACGAACGTGAACATTGAGATTACGCCGATGTAAATGGTGAACCCCAGTTGAAATGCATACAAGAATGCTTATTCATTTAACCTGTTTCATGTCCGTTACTATCGGCGTGTCCTCAGAGCGTTTACATGCTCTAAACTGCCTTTGCTCCAGCTGTATAAACACAGATGCTAAATGCTGCTGCTAATATCGCTGATGCAACAATGCAAACTGCTAACATGACACCTAGTTTAAACTTGTTAATGGTTGCTCATTTTTGTATTCAGTTAGGCAGACCATGCAAATATACACAGCGATATGGATACTTATCTTAGATGTTGATTTCAGCTGTTCTGAAATCAACCAATCAGCTGAGCCATATGATAATGATGTCATTATGTCGGATTGAGTTGGACCTATCGGACTGCGCCAACTTAGAGTTTCATGCCAGAACTCTGTATTTATCTGAAGATCTGAAACTGTTAGGAAGCATCACTCAGTTCAACTTTGTTTCTTTTTCTTGAGCAGGTGGTGTAGTGGTCCTGGCTGTGGCCTGATAACCCGCAGGTCTTGCGTTTGAGCCCTTGAGAGCTGCACACTTCCCTTATCGGCACTGTGCTCTTGAGCAGGGCACTTACCCTGACAACTGCTCCAGGGAACTGCTCCTCTAATATGTCATTTGCTTTGGATAAGAAGCTCCTGGTAAAAACAAAACAAATGCACTCATTTGTATTCTTTCTCAAAGCATTAATAAATGATTAGATTGGAAAATTAAAAAAGGATAAATGGATGATGCTGCACATTAAGAATATTTTTTTTTGTCTGTGAAATCAGATTTGAATTTGGTTGTGTTTGAAACTGAATAGTGTACTAATCACTACAGACTGAAAAGTATACATTGAAATTTTCCTTTTTTTTAAATTCTCGTGTTTAAAAACATGCCACGTTTCAAATCGCAGTAAATTGTCACGCAACCTCTTTATACTTTTTAATAAAAAGTTCCTTTATTTGCTTTTTTAAAAAAAAACAAACCAAAAAAACACTTTAATATTTATCATCCTATATTTCCCTCCTGAGATTCAAAATTGCTTAAGTGTCAGTGTTATGCTGTATGCCTGAGACCTGTTTTATCCAAAATGGCATTTGAGAAACATCACATTTCCTGTCATTAAATGTCAAGCTTGTGCTTAACTGTCTTAGTGTAGAGGAGGAATGAGAAAGAGTTTTCTTTTTTCTCATGTGTGTATTGAAGTATGGCAGTGGATTTCTGACGTGGCAAACCAATGAGGTTGAAGCAATTAGTAAGATTCACTTTTCTGTGAAGTGGACGGGTTGTTCAATTGCTTGTGACGCATGACTGAATGTTTAATCATTATTTAATCATCAGGCTCTTTTTAAAAATCCATAATCTATCCATGTTGGAGAATGGACATCTGTGAGTCAACGATTGCATATCAGTATGTACATCATTATAATTTATGCATCATTACAGTGATGACAAAATGGATTATTTACTTATTTACTGCAATGGTTATACGAGTTGATTATGAATCTTTCTTAGTTATATTGTCTTTTGTCCTGATAAAAGGATCCATAAGATTTTATCTGTGACTTTTTACTATAAAGTACAGTATATTATACCAGTATGTCATTGTTCTTATTAAGAAACTAGTTTTTTTAGAATGGTCTAAGCGTCTTATTGTTTTCCAGGTGGTTGCTTGGTTGTATCTAGGCTGTTTTGGGGTGTTTTGGTTAGTTTCTGTAGTTTTCCAGGTGGTTGCTGAGGTGTTCTGGGGTGTTTCGGGCGGTTACTGTAATGATCTGGGTGGTTGTTGAGGTGTTCTGGGATGTTTTGGGTGATGTTTGAGATGCCCTGGGGTGTTCTGGGGTTCTCCAGGTGGTTGCTGTAGTGCTTTAGGTGGTTGCTGAGGTGTTCTGGGGTGTTCCAGGTGGTTGCTGAGGTGTTCTAGATGGTTTCTGAGGTGTTCAGGGGTGTTTCAGGTGGTTGCTGGGGTGTTTTGTGGTGTTTCGGGTGCTTGTTGAGGTGTTGTAGATGGTTGCTGAGATGTTCTGGCGTGTTTTGGGTGGTTGCTGGGGTGTGCTGGGGTGTTCTGGGTGTTTCGGGTGGTTGTTGAGGTGTTCTAGATGGTTTCTGAGGTGTTCAGGGGTTTTTCGGGTGGTTGCTGGGGTGTTTTGGGTTGTTGTTGAGGTGTTCTGGCATGTTTCAGGGGGTTGATGGGGTGTGCTGGGGTGTTTCGGGTGGTTGCTGGGGTGTTCTGGAGTGTCTTGGGTGGTCGTTGAGGTGTTCTAGATGGTTTCTGAGGTGTTCTGGGTTGTTTCGGGTGGTTGCTGGGGTTTTCTGGGGTGTTCCAGGTGGTTGCTGAGGTATTCTAGATGGTTTTTGAGGTGTTCTGGCATGTTTTGGGTGGTTGCTGGGGTGTTCCAGGCGGTTGTTGAGGTGTTCTGGGGTGTTTCATGTGGTTGCTGAGGTGTTCTGGGGTGTTTTGGGTGGTTTCTGGGGTGTTCCAGGTGTTTGTTGAGGTTTTCTAGATGGTTGCTGAGGTGTTCTGGGGTGTTTCGGGTGGTTGCTGAGGTGTTCTGAGGTGTTCCAGGTGGTTGTTGAGGTTTTCTAGATGGTTGCTGAGGTGTTGTGGGGTGTTTCGGGTGGTTGCTGAGGTGTTCTGGGGTGTTTCAGATGGTTGTTGAGGTGTTTCGGGTGGCTGCTGAGGTGTTGTGGGGTGTTTCGGGTGGTTGCTGAGGTGTTCTGGGGTGTTCCAGGTGGTTGCTGAGGTGTTCTACACTGAAAAAAATGGTTCATTGAATTTACTAAATTTTTTTAAGGTAAGTGGTTGCAATCAATTTATTTTAGCTACATTTAAATAAATTTAGTTGACTAACTTAGAAAACCTCAACAACCACCTGGAACACCCCAGCAACCACCCAAAACACCCCAGAACACCTCAACAACCACCCGAAACAACCCAGAACACCCCAGCAACAACCCGACACACCCCAGAACACCTCAGCAACCATCTAGAACACCTCAACAACCATTGGAAACACCCCAGAACACCCCAGCAACCATCCGAAACATGCCAGAACACCTCAGCAACCATCTTTGCTCAGGTGTTCTATAGATGGTTGCTGAGGTGTTCTGGAGTGTTTCGGGTGGTTGCTGAGGTGTTCTGGGGTGTTGCAGGTGGTTCCTGAGGTGTTCTAGATGGTTGCTGGGGTGTTCCAGGTGGTTGTTGAGGTATTGTAGATGGTTGCTGAGGTGTTCTGGTGTGTTTCGGTTGGTTGCTGGGGTGTTCTGGGGTCTTTCGGGTGGTTGCTGAGGTGTTATGGGGTGTTTCAGGTGGTTGTTGAGGTATTGTACATGGTTGCTAAGGTGTTCTGGCGTGTTTCGGGTGGTTGCTGAGGTGTTCTGCTGTGTTTTGGGTGGTTGCTGGGGTGTTCTGGCATGTTTCGGGTGGTTGTTGAGGTGTTCTGGGGTGTTTTGGGTGGTTGCTGAGGTGTTCTGGGGTGTTTCTGGTAGTTGCTAGGTGGTTGCTGGGGAGTTACTTGCATAAACCCAATTAATAATAATAATAAAAAAAAACAATATGGATAATAAATTTCATAACCAATTCAACAGTTACTCAGCGGAGAAGAGGAAAGAAATATCCTCAACTGAACAGAGCTGCTCACGCCTTCATATTTTGGTAAACTAAAGAGAAAAAGACATGATTGGTAGGAAAACAGATACAATTTGAAAGTTAAAATTTATAGACATTTTACGAAAGCAATTTGCCTGTCGAGAGTGTGTTGAGTTATTAGAAAACCAGTAATGAGGTGGCTTTGGCAATTACGGATTTGAAAATCAAAAAGGTGGGAAACTCTAACAGAAAGAACCATTACCATCAACATAAAACGGTTCTTCAGGCTGATACGGTTCTAAATAGAATTGTTACTACATGTAAAGCATCTTTAAAGAATTTTAAAAAAATGTTTATTTGTTTGTTTGTTTGTTTGAGTGTAGATATTGAATTATCTGCCAAGTGCAATCAAAAAAAGTAATAGCACACTTCTTCTCAACAAGCCACATGATTTGAAGAATCATTCTTGTCTGTAATAGAAAAACTTTGCAAGTTATGCACTGAAGTATAATACTAAAGGTTAGGGTTTGGAGAATAATGGGAGCTGTGATTGAACTACAAAATGATTGAACTAATTTCAATAGAGCTGTGATCTCGTGTACTCCGGTTTGAGTCTGGCGTGCAAGATATTTAATTGTCTCTCTCAATTTCCTGTCACACTCTGTTTAAGTCACGTAAAAGCCTGAAGCAAAATAACATAAGAGAAGAAATATTCTCAAATACTTATGCATTCCTGAAAAGAATAAAGACACTGTCCGGGTGGACAGTTGAGGCGAGCTGTCCTTTAACGGACACACCGCAACAGCAATTTAACCCAAAGACTAGAAACGTGTTCTGACCAGAGCTTTATCTTTACTGCACGGACAGTTGGAAATCAAATGGCACGCTGCCCTGTTATTTGTCAGTGGATTTGTTAACACTGACAAGCACAACCTTTTATTGATACAGCCACGAGGACAACCGCTGAGCAAGACTTGTTATAACCTTTGGAAATATCAGACAGACCATCATATTTTCTGCTAACAGTGTTTTCAGGTAGCGCCAAAATCCTCCTGTTCAGGCTCACAAAGGGTACTGCTTTCTTCAGCAAATTATCATTTCAAGGAGATAAGTGCGTTAATAATTGATTACAGCATTTTACAACAATTTAAAGATCTTTTTTCCCTCTTCACGTTAGTTCTATCTATAGGCTCTCGATCTGGTTTTGCTTTGACCCCGTTCAGCAGCATGCTGATGATAAAGCTGAACAAAGCTGTCTGTGTTTCAGGATTCTTCATATTTTATTCAAAACTAAAATGAGCACGATTGCTTTGTTTACCTGCATAGCTTCCTCAGCATTGTACTAAAGCATTCTTTTGAAAACAGCCGTGCTGTATATACACAAGGGATGAGGAGCTTTCTGGTTATTGCATCATATCCAGAGCTGACAAGAATTGGCTGTGTTGTATGGAGATTGTTCTCCATAAGTTCTTGATTTACAGTAGTCACCATAACATGTCAGTCTCCTCTCAGGAAGATCAGTTGACAATGCTTCAGGCATTACTGGATAACATTTTGGTAACAGCGTTTTTGTTAGTAACTGTAGGCCTATGAAAAATGGTAAAATGCTACCCATGGATTTCCGTAATGTTTTTCATGATTTATCCAGTCATCCAAATTACTGGATTACTGGACCACTTCAATATTCTAATTGAGCATAACAAGATTTTTATGATTTTTTTTCCCCTAGTCCGGTAAGTGACATCAATGAAATTTCTGGTTATCTCCAGGTTTTCCATGTGACTGTGAACATTATCCATTCGTGCTGTTTATTTAATTTATTACTTAGCTAAGTTAAAGTATCTCTGTATCTTTTGCTTTTAAAACATGAAAATAAAGCCTGCTATCAATAGCTAAAATATAAACAAATAAATGAATCCCATTCTGTCATTTTCAGGTTGAAATTTTATTGTCAATGCATGCCCTTTTTGCAAAAGTCTTAATTTTACTGCATGGAAATGTTTTTCATACAAGACTACAACAAATCCATTCACATAATTTTTCATTTTAACTTAACGAAAATGTTTTCCTTATAGGGAGAGTTCACCAAAAAAAAAAATAAATAAATAAAATTACTCACCCACTTGTTATTCCATGTCAGTTTTTTTTTAAATTATATAATGGAATTCAATGATAACCAAAATTGTTCAGTTATCAGCATTCTTTAGAATTTCTTCTTTTGTGTTCTGTAAAAAGAAAGTCATACAGTTTTGGAACAACACGAGTGTGTGTAAATGATGACAGATTTTCTATTTTTACGGAGAACTAGTGTTTTTATTGAGTGAAAGAGGAAGATAGTGATTTTTCTTTAAATCCACACAAGCACATGCTTGACTGATATACAACTGAGTAAATGAGATGCAAATACTACGCTGATGCATTTGCATGTGTTTCGTTTACAGAAAAGCTTTTTCCGTCTGATCTTCCCGCAGAAGACGTCTTTGTGGTGCGCAAAATAAGAACAATCCCCCCCGCTTGCAGACTTGGCTAAAGTTGACATTTCGTCTGTTCCTAAATCAGATTTCATGTAAAGCAGAAAGAAAACGCACTGCAACAAAGGAGACACTATACATAATTCAGCAGTGTGTGTGTGTGTTTGGAAGAAAATTCGGTTGCTTTGAAAGGCATTTATCAATTCACTCACAAATACTTCAGCAGTGCAACAGGGGAGCTTAATTTGTGCTGTGCTGCCGATGTGCTGGTGATCTGATTCAGTTCTCGCCGGGACTCCACAAACAGTCCCTGCCCATGTCCTCCTTGACCTTCCCATCAGTCTGTTGGAGCAAGGTAGACACAGGAACAGAGGCGCCTGGTGTCTACGTTTGGGCCTTTTGTATTCAGAGCGTGTGCTGTGGAAACGCTGGAACAGCGAAAACACAACGTGTTGAGAAAAACAAGAGCACTGAGGTTTAGCGCTAATTGAGAAAGGCAAAACAAGTAAACATACCGGTAAATCGATGTCAAAGCAAAGAGCTCAAAAGCTTTAGAAATCTGCTTCGATATTTACGACTCTTTTCTTTTTTCTCTCACGGTTTGGCTTGGTTTAGCCCCAAACCTTCACTGGATGTGTCCGTACTAGGCCAGGTTCAAACAGCAACAGAATTTAATACAGTTATGTTCACACACAGTTTGGTTATTTATGGGAGTGAGGAATGCATTCTATAACCAATTTTATACCTGTACAACCTTATTCAAGGCAAACCCCTGCTGTCTGAATTGAAGTGTACAGGATGACTAGTTGTCTGTCATGTAGTATTATGATTGGATAAAAGAGCCACTTCTGACTTGTGTGTGTTGTGTAGTGATGGGCGCTTTTGAAACACCGCTTTGTGAAGCTTCAAACCATGGTGAATCATTTGTTTTGAACCAGTGAGTCATGTAATTTGAGCAAATGAGTCTGTGTTGAGTCAACTGTTTTGAAGCTTTCTGAAATTTCTATAGACCTTAGTCTGGTACTGTATGAAGATCCTAGATCATGCCGTTTTCACAACTCATGCAACTCACAACTTTCAAACAGTTTTATGGAGTTTTGCCTATACTGAAGTTTTTTTTTTCTTTCCCAGAAGGAATTTTGTCCTCTGAACAATCAGTATGTTGTTAAACAACAGTATAATCTGTTGAACACTTAAGGGTCTTTTACTGGCCTGATTAACCAAGCTCTTCAAAAAATAACATGTTATACTTCATGTTTAATGGTAGTAGATATTCATTATTTGCATTTAATACACTTTCTATAAAACATTTGCTATTGGTTTGTGAAGGGTGGTTTTATGTTTGGATTGAGTTTTTGTTGCATTTACTAGGGTTTCTGCAAGTTTTATAAAGGTAAATTTAAGAATTCTTAAAGACCAATTAAAGAAGAATTAAGGAGTAAATTGAAGGGAACACAATTCATCAAAATGTTCTCAATGTAAACGTCTAATGAGAACACAATGTGATGTATTAAAAGTTTGAAAATACAATTTAGAACCAATCTCCATTACTTTTTAAGTCATTAAGACAAAAAACTTTCTTTCAAAGCACAAAAGTGATGTTCTTCCTCTTCCTCTTTAATTTGTTTTCTGTACAAATGTCTAAAAAATTCCAGATGTAAAATGACATGTTAAGAAGTCTTGTTTTCTGAGAAACTGATAGTTTCAAAATGAAGTGAATTTACAGTAAAAAAAAAAGGCCAGGTATCTGCAAGTGGGCTCATACCCCATTGACATGTATGTTCTAGTTTTAAGCATAAACTTACTTAATTGTGTTCGGCTTCTCAAAAACAAGAGTTCATATCTTCATTTTGCATCTCAAGTAAATGGGTCATGATTTAAGGATGTTTAAACATTGATTTGATAAATGTTAGACTTTCTGC
This sequence comes from Tor tambroides, assembly GCA_021397915.2. Lineage (NCBI taxonomy): Eukaryota > Metazoa > Chordata > Actinopteri > Cypriniformes > Cyprinidae > Tor > Tor tambroides. The sequence goes on from JAFVLL020043831.1 coordinate 15,508, forward strand.
TCTATTGTAAGCTCTTTTAGGGCCTTAATTTGTGGAAGGGCAAATTAAGACTTTTTAAGACCTGCAGAAACCCTGATTTACATTGTTTTTTCATGTGTACTGTAGTTTTGGTAGGGTGACCAGACGTCCCCGTTTCCTGGCTTTTGAGGTCCTGTCCCTGACTGGAGCTGTCACCGTTTTACAGTCCATTTAAAACACCACAGATTGGCTGCTGGTTACCAGAGCAATCGTACCAGAATAAGGTATGTACAGTATCTGTTCTACACTCTTTGAAATATTATATTCACTTCACTTAAATAGAAAGTGTGGCATTTAGCCCCAATCAGTCCTGTAATGTCTCACACTTTTTGAGCACTTTCAGGTGACATCTTATATCAGGTGACCAAAAATGTTTTTATTTTGTAACTAGTTATTTTTAGAAGGAAAAAGTATGTTTTGTGCTGTCCTACATATAACATTGAAGTTTCAGTATGATTTCAATTAACAGATTTCATTACGCTGAAGCTCCTGAGGGAATCTCATCTTGAAGCGTTAATCCTGTACTATGATTATAATCAAAGATGAAAGCTTGTGTCATCTTTATTCTAACCCATCTATTTAACCTGTGCTGTAGTCTTTAGTCTTTCATTATGCTTATGTACTGCTGCAGGCTGTAATTCACCTTTTCACTTCCCTCCTCCCTCATCTCTGGTATCAACCGCAAATGCCTGAATGGATACTTAACCTGCACTCCCCAACCGGCCTCCCATATCACACCACAAACGTCCTGTAGCGATGTTCTGGGGAGTGGAAGTGGATATTTATTAATTAATTAATTATTAATCAGGTGAGAAATACAGCAGATGACATCACTTCCTGCTAGGTCTGTTGTAGCTGCTGTGATGCATGTTGGGAAATTTCCATGATGGGGGTTTTATATCACATATATTCACACATTTGCCAAGTCTGTCTACATTATGCATTATGTATTTTTATATGTGCCAATATCACAGTATGCAAAAGGGATAATGTTCCTGAATCTCAACCAGTGAGTCAATATATTAATAGTAAATAGTATTTTTAATCGTATTTTTGTTTATGAAATTGTTCTGTGGAATACTGATCATAAATAAAAATGTATATATATATATATATATATATATAATAAGAAAAATATAAGTATTTATAACTGACCTTTGACCCAGTTAACCCCCCCCCCCAAAAAAAGTTTATTATATGGATCTCTGGAATACTCTGATTGGCATTATACTGTAAAATTATTTTATATAATTATTTCATTGACTTTTGTCCCAGGCAGCAGGTTTTGGAAGAAAACACCTAAAAAGGAATCAGTCAAAGGAATTAATTTATTTCATATATTTAGTTTATTATACTTATTATGCTTTCTGAATTTTGGATTCTGATTGGTCAACTTTGGCATTCTGCATTTAAAAAATATATAATAAGAAAACAATGAAGCTATTTGTGCAGTATTATGTGCAGTCAACAGGTCAATAAACCTTATCAGGGAAAATAAATGATATTTTTACCTGTGGTTTTTATAAGATATTATTACTTGATTCTGATTGGTCAGCTGTGGCATTCTGCAGTAAAATATTTTATTATTGTTGTATAATTCACAACTGGAGGATGACACAAACCACCCAAAAACAGTGAAAATAAATAACATTTTTGTATATTTTATATGAATTCTTGGTTCTACATGGCATTAAACTGTAAAATATTTTTATATAATTATTATATATTAATTACCGTTTCGACACTATCAAAAAAATCTGTGAACATTTTTTTGTTGTTGTTTATTTATTTTTGTTTATTATATAGTTCTCTGGAATTCTGGATTCTGATTGGTCAAACTTGCCATTCTGCATGAAAAAAATAGCATTAAGTAAACAGTATAGTTAAAAGGCATAATATGCAGTCAGATCAATAATCTTGATGAGTGAAGAAAATAATATTTCTATAAATTATATTTTTGTTTATTATATTGCTCTTTGGATTATTTGATTCCGATAGGTCAGCTGCAAGGAACCTGATTTAATACAATTATATATATGATCACTGTCTCAGCCAACTGGTTTCCCACATAGCTGTGTTCATTTGTTCTCTCTGCTATCACTTCAAATTCTCTTTATTCTCACATAATAGAGTAATTTCAGCTCAAATCAATATTTAATGTCCATTTATTTATTTATTTGCTAAGTAGCTGTGTAATAAGTGGGATAATGTGCAGTCAGATGGTCATTATGGCAAAATAAACCTTTTCAGGGTGATAGTTTGCTTCACGGCGGGGTCCCGATCGCCCTGTCGGGTTTATTTTGCGATAATGACCTCCTGATGGCACATTATCTCGTATTTAGCCTTATTGTCCTCTTCAAGAAATCATATCGGCGCACAGCTCAAAATATATAATGCATAGAGACGTGGCAAAACATGTGAACATGCCATATAATACCCCCAATGCACACATAAACAAAGACGAATGTCTCTGCTTTCTGCTTTGTTCTGGCAGACTGAAAATGAACATTATGAATGAATGGGGTATGATCGCGTTTGGCACCTCTCTCTCTTATTTTGTTCTTGGTGTTTCGACTTTGGTCATCATCCAATTGAAAGCCTGGGGAGAGTGCGAGGAAAGACATTATTCATTTCCTCTTTGTGCTTAACACATCAGCATGATGATTATAGCTCATTTTCAATCACACAGTCAAAACATACAGCATCGTTTTGGCAGCCAATGAAAATGGGCTCGGAACAAAACAAAACACACGAATCGGATTTCCTTTGGGCTCATGTTTATTCTCCTTGCTTTAGCTTCAGGCCGCTTCCGTTGGCATCCGTCGTGCTTGGGAACCAACATAAATCTAGACATTATCATAACCTTAATATTGTTGAAAGAGGTGAAGCTTTATATTTCACTTGACTCGAGATAACCTCGCCTTTAGCTACTCTCTCCCGCTGTGGTTATGCATATGCTGGCGTTCTTTGCTCTCATACATCATGCATTAGGTGTCTTAGCAGCAAGGTTAGATGGGAGAGAGGTGGATGAAACTCATGTCGTTATAGTGGAAATTGAATTTAATGGTTTAAACCGCAGTAGGTTTAACCTGTCAGATATTACTGTGAAAGAGTTAACACATTATTACTACTGAACGTGCACTGTTGTTATCAGAGCTGTCCATTTGCAATGTTAAGTTAGTGTCATTATTTAAATGAAAAAGCTTGATTCAAACGGCTCAGTTGCATTGAATATGATGCACAGGTTTCAGATGTGAATTCTCAGTCAAAATGCAAAACATGTCTAATGAGTCAAATACATAGTGCACACTAGTGTTATCAAAAATAATATTTTTTCGAAACATTTCAATACTGGAATTTCTGAAACCATTTCAACCATTTATTGTTGCAGTCAACACTAATGTACACTAATTTTTTTTCTTATGTTTGGAAAGCACTTAAATAGCTTCTTTACAAAACTTTTTTTTCTTCCTTTTTTAATTATACAGCTTTTGGGTCACACAAATGTTTATGAATCCTCTTGTTGCTGAACATCTGGAACCTTTTCCAGAAGCAAGTGACTATGTTTAAAACTGAGAAACAGACCGATGTTTATCAGTAAATGAAGAGAAGAGACTAAAGAGATGTTTTTATTTTTGAGAAAGATGCTTGAAAACTGCTAATTTATAAATAAATAAAACTCAGATTTGATTAATAAAGGTAAAGTCATGCACTCTCTTTTTAATAATCAAAGCTCTACAAGTAGAAAATATATGTTTGCTGTTACAGTCATTATCATTAACAACTTGTTTCTCTCATTTATTGATTTACATGTGTTTAACAGTTCTGACTATTGTGTCTAGTCTTAATTTGAAGTCAGTCAATGTGCCAACTAATATATTTTTAACATTGTTCAAAAAGATATTAATTGATTTTAAATATTAATATTTAAATATAATATCAACATGTATCTGAAGTTTTAAATACATGCATAAAATTGTGCATGCTTTAGAGAGTGTAAATAGGATGATTTTTCTTAATTCTTTAACTATTTTTTTTATATACATACACAGAACAATGTGTTAAGCCCGGTACACACCAAGCCGATGCCGACGAAGTAGTAGCGACGAAAGCAGACTGTGGGGTCGGCCGACGTCGGCAGCGTCATGGGTCCAAAGTTGCCCTGACACACCAAGCCGACGCTTGACAACCGACGGCCAAGTAGCACGTCCATTCTGGTTCGCCAGCTGAACAGCCAATCAGAATGATAAGATGGCCCGACTGACCGACGAGCGCCGATGCCGATTCAACATGTCGAATCGGCCGAAAACAAGCCGACGAGGACCAACTTCAGCCGACGGTGCGGAACACACTGAGAAAACTTAGTCGTCCGACGAACAAAAACTGCTCGTCGGCCGACCGTCGGCTTGGTGTGTACCGGGCTTTAGGACCACACATTATGTGCACATTCCTACATATGCTAATGAGATCACGTTGCATCATTAGACAGCGGTTGTTGCTCTTGTTGTCTTTGCATACAGAGTAAAAATAAATGGAGGATGAGAGAGGTGTTGGACAGGAAGCTTTTTTCAAGTGTCCTTCTCTAGAGAGAGAGAGAACTATCTCTCCATTCTCACATCATTACAAACTGAGATGGTTTTTCATCTTAAATTCATTCTCATGAGACTAAATGTGTGCAAGAGAGATGCCAGTTTTCCTGCAGTATGGCTTTTGTGCTCTCACACCTTTAGAGGGTAGTAATTACATGCTGCATCGAATATGGAAAAAAGTGCAAATCTGTCTTCTGTGAATAGCTTATTCTCCAGAGACGTCCTCCTGACACCATAAACTAGATCACAGCTAAAGTGAAAGACTGTTCCTGTAATATCTGGAGATTTGTGTAATAATTAGTAGCGCTTACCAAGTCAAGCATCACTGTTAGCACTGCTCAGATTTAGGATTATGGATTTGTTCAAATCACTAACCCCGAGTATTAAACTTGTAGCTTGTCCTTCACCATTTCTTCTACGGACATGAATGAAACCTCAAATCATTCCGCTTGTTGAAGAGAGGTGTGCTGGTACTTTACTGGTATTTGAACTTAAAATTTTGACAAAAAAAATCTATTGAAGGAGGGACTCAGTCTTTAGCTAAAGCCCCCTTTCCACCATCAGGATGCAGGTGCCCAATCTGAAGTCATTTCCACCACAGAAATGCTGCTTCTGGTGTGTAAAAAAAAAAAAAAAAAAAAAATTGCTCAGCATTGCTTGTGAAGCCTGCTGCTCTTAAACCAGGAATTGATACTGTTGGAAAAATGGCATTATGCCACAGGATATCATGTTCCCATATATTATGTGTATACTGGCTTCATCCACTTTTAGCTTTAGAAGAAAATGATTTTACAAATATCAAATATGTGCATTAGTACTGAGTTAATTAAATATATAAAACATGTAAAATAAATATATATTTGAATGATTCATAAAATTAAAATAAAACAAGGCATATAATTCAATCGGTAAAGATGACAAATCCTTTGCCTCTGGTTGAACATAACCAAGAATTATATACATAGACGGACATCAAACTTACAAACAAACGAATAAATAAATAACAAAAAAGAAAAGCCATCTTAAATTAGCTTATACTTATAAGAATGTGAAATCAGCTTAAGGGCTTTCTTGTCATTTACCATTTTTAAAGATTTGATCATGAGTTTAATCTCACTCTCCCACTGGTTAAAGTTTGGTTTAGATTTAAACCATCTACACTTAAAGTGGCTGAATAGTATTTGCAAGGCCAGCATTAGAATGGCTGTTTTTGATGACTGCTTGGTAGTGGAGAAGTAGGTAAGGAGGAGAAATAGTTGACCTGTAGTTGAATGAGACTGGCTGAAATTGTCTGATAGTTTCTAACATTTAGGGGGTCCAGATCGGAAAAAGTTTGGTAATGGGATTTTTTATTTCCTAGGTCGTGTTTACATTATTATCATGCATAAATTACAGATGAGACGGTTTGATCAATCAGTTTACATATCCAGACATCAACATAGATAATATCATATGTTAAAAATGTACATATTGCCCAACTCCAGTCTGCAATTGTGTAGTCAGTAAGACCATAATCAGTAGGGGTACAGTGGGGTAAAACGACCCCCACTGTTTTTCCCAAAATAGCCACAAAATAAAGTCAAGATAAATTTTTATTGTAACTATGGACTACATTGACAAGAGCAATGTAGAAGTTTTCACGATGAAGCTTACACTGGTGATGTACCGAAGAGAAAACTGATTTCACAGTAAATGATCTAATTTTCAGCAGTAAGAAAAAAACTGTTTTAAATCTTGTTGTTTTGTAGAACATCACAGTTTTTCAGAATGACATAATTTTTTTCTCAAACAAGGTCAGTGGGGTAAAATGCCCCCAGGGGCAATGGGCAATTACTGTAGTTATTCTGTTATGAACATCCATCAAATATATATACCTAGTTGGTTGAATCAAAATATTTGGACTTTATATTTAAAAATTACCTCAAGTTAGCATCAGGTAGCTAGTTAGCTAGCTAGCCTGTTAGCATCAGCTAACAACTGTTTTCAAATAGGCTATTATAATTTTGTAATCCATAGTTATTGATTATATTCTTTTTTTATTTGAAGCTAAAACTGCATATACTCTGATTTTGCTGTAAATGTTTAAAGCAAATTGCTTTGTTTGACTGGGGGGCATTTTACCCCACCCATGGGGGTGTTTTTGCCCCATAGGTGGGGTAAAACGCCCCCTTGGTAAAAATGTAATTTTTGTTAAAAATCTAATAACATGAAAACATTTTTCATACTTGGTTTATTTATAGTTTATGTCAGTGTCACTAAAACTATGATAACTTTTCTGAACACGTTTAACCTTTGTTTTACAGAAAACATTTACACGGTCCTTAAGGGTTTTTTTTCTCCCACTCTACCCCTATATTTATTTCATAGATGTAAAATACACTGGTTGGATACACTGTAACATTTTTTCGAATGTAATAAAGATTATTGAAGCATGTTTTACAAGAAAATACCATTTCTGATTTGTCTGTTACTTGCCATTTCTATATAATTTGTTTGTGAAATTTACTGTCAATTTCTGAGGGAAAATTGTTCACTCCAAGGGCAAGATTTCCTAACAGCTTGCACCAGCGCAAACTGTCTTTTGGCATTTTGGCAGTACTGTCAGAATTACTAAAGATGCGCAGTGAAGAATTAGTATTGAAAAGGTGTGGACAGTTATTTTTTCATCTGACCTTATTGAATATGGATTTGTAGGAGTTTCCCTTTCAGACACTAAATTTATGGGAGGAGAGTATTAAAATGAATCACGCAACACAATTTACTAACGTTTGCACTCGTCAAATTACTGGTATTTGCGCCATTATTTAGTGCCCAAAAAAGCACGTCTTAAAGCAGACGGTAATTTGCACTTCTCTTTGTAGATTTCACTGGTCATTAATGAAATGATCTGTCAGTAAATCACATGCAGAATTTTCCCCTCCCATCGGTGCTGTTTTGGAATTGCACTCTCGCGCTAATTTGCCCTGTTTAGTAAATCTGGCCCCAATTGTTTTTTCCCAGTTTACAGAACTTTACACTAAACTTTGGGTCCCATTTGATGACACTCAAATGACTTTGTTTCCAGGTGCACTGATGAAGTTCTTAGACGTGATGTAAAAGCAGCCAATCAGATTTTCAACCTTTTCAACCAGCACTTCCCATTTTGGTGAAACATGAGGTCAGTGACGGGTGTGATGCCTCGGGCTAACGATGTTTTGACAGTGAATGTCACAGAGCTGAGAGTGGCATGTTAGGTTTGGTAGACTTTTAGGGATTTAACTTATTAATAGAGAGCTGCAGGAGAGCTGCAGGAAAACTTGCTTTAAAAGCAGTGTCTGTTTTAATATTGATATAAATGCAAGCCAGAAAATTCCCTGAATAAGTGAGGTGACTATAGGGGATTTCCCAGTCAAAAAAGCTGTCTGATAACACTGAAGGCCTAATTTGAAATAACATGCCTTATATCTCCTCAGAAGTATATTATGATGTTCAGAAACGTTTTACGCAGTGTAAAGTATCAGACTGCATGAGTGAAAATAGTCCCTATAGGCCAACATACTCGGAGACGCTTTATTGGACTGTCACCACCAATATACTAAGCAATTTAGTTTGCAATCACATTTTAGGGCAGAGTTTAAATGGCAATGGGATCACAGAATCACCCATCTGACTCTACTACATTATACTGATAGACCAATCATTCATCATTAACATATATTTCCCATCTAAATATATCTTCATTAAGTGACAGATTCTTTACATTCCTAAGGGCTAGTAAGCAGTTCTTGTGCTTAATGAGACATTTGTGACATTTTCTTAAGAAATAATATGGATCGTAAATGGATCATTGTAATCCTAAACTAAAATGCTTTAGTAAATAGATAGTAATGTTTTGCATTTTGGTAAATTGAATATGGTTTTACCTCATGTACTTGTAGATGTCTTAATACAGTAGCAAAACGATCAAATCAATGGAGATTATAGCTAAATCATGACTGTTTTTGGTGAACGACTAACATTATAAGTGAACTTCAGGGAGAAACTGCTACAAAAATGTAGGTGGCAGATAGATGGCCAGAATGATGGCTAACAAAACTTACTTCTTGCTAAAGCAGGCCGTTTTTGCTCCTGATGAGTCATCGGTTTCAAGGAGTTGCATGGGTTTCATTTGGAGAATTGATGTGCTGCATCTCCCTCACTTGTCTCTCGTTATCTGGAGGTGGACAGAGCCAAGCTTGTCCGTATGTAAATAAATGAGCGAGAGCTGTAGGCAGGATAGGATGAATATACGCCCTCATTCACTTTCTTTCTTTAATTAGGTTACGTTTACTTGTATAATATGTTCTGTTAAAAGGGTCACTGGAAATATGTAGCTGCTGACTGTAATTTTAAATTGCTATCATTATTCATTTTGAAAACTTTTATGTGCCTCAGAGTTCACTTAAAATTTGCTCTGTACAGTGCTGATGGATTTGAGACTGCATGGAGCATGGCTCACCAGAAGGTTTCAGTTTGTTGAATTAAGATGTCTGTATAAATAAAATGAAGTGTACATTTATGCAAGTATAAATTTGCATAAATTAATGTGTATTTTCATTTATTAGTTTTAACATTTTAATTATTTTAATGATTAATTTTTAATAAAATAACTTTTATATAATTGATATACTGTATTTATATCTATATTTATATGGATTATACATAGAGACATGACACTGACATTTTTATTCTCATTATTAATTTTAATAAATGCATTCAAGTGATTCAATTATTATAATATCTCCATATATGCATCTACTATATATAGATTAATTAGATCCATGACATAAAAAAAAAAAAAAAATTGAATGATTCATTTTAATTGGTTGTACGATTACTCCAAGATAATGACTGGGCGAGATCTTAAGTGAGATAGATGATGGTTTGACTGGTTATCATGGCCTTTTCGGCCCCTGCTGGTAAAAAAGCATCTTTCTTCATTGACGGCCATTCAGTAGTATTCTGATTAAATATATTTTCATGCAAGCCGCGTATAAATTGATAATATTTCATTATATTATATTAGAGTAAATGTTTTACCAGTGCCCCATTATTATTTGGCGCACCCTTTAAAGCATGAAATTGGTCCATCAGCCTTTCTTATGTACTTTTGTGTAATTTGTTTTACTTCTATATATTCTGCTCATGTCTTAAAGAACCCAGAGCCTTGAAAACGCAGAATTGTTTAAGTAGAGACTGCGGTGTGGGATTCGGGAAATTTCCCCCAGTAATTTCATCCCAGGGGATGAAGGCCGCAGAGAGACGGATGTTTTCCTCTCAAGGGATTATGGGAGAGCAAGCTCCCAACTCTCTAACTCCTCTATTTCATCTTTCTAGGTCACACTGATAAGCCCAATATGCTGCTAATACATCTCATTAAAGAGATGGGGATTTGTCATAGACAAGAGTGCCTGTGCTAAATGTTTTCCACCAGTTCAGGGGTCCAATAGGGAGCTAAATGTCGAGATTTTAGCTTTGATGTTGTTTCTTAATTGTGGGTAGCTCAGATTGTGTCAGCTCACCGCTTTTCTTATTTTAATATTTTACTGAATTTATGTGTTGGTCTGATTTTCTATTAGACAGTTTATATACCATTAATGCAAAGATTTCACTTCATGTCTTACAGGAATCATTTTAATTCTGACGTTTACTGTTCTTCATTTTGTTCTAAAAAATAATAATATTGCATTTTACTGCGCACTTGAGAACCCGTTTGACTGACTTTCTTCCAGAAAAAATGGAAAACTTTCTAAAAGTCTGCTATACCCTTTTATATAAATGCTACTTTAAATGCCAACACAAGCATATTTATTTTATAAAAAAGTTTTAGGGTTGAATAGGCACTACAGAACTGCATCTCATTTTGATTTTTTTTTCTTTCCAATGTAGAAGGATCAGATGGAAATCACTCTTTATAGCCAAGCAATGTAATTCCCATCCAACGATCGGCATGCAATTGATAGCCTAGCTCATTCTCCGACTATTGATTACTCATCGAAAGTCATTTCTCTGGATAATGGTGAGTATATTTTGTGTACCATCTTCATATATCCCTGTTCTTGTTCTCTGTTCAACAGATGGTAAATTAATGATATCAAAACCAAGTGCATCAGCACAATTATACTGACAGTTGGTTGATTATGATACATGTAGCAGAACTAATTCAGACAGTAAGTGTGTCTGAATTAAAACGAGTACATGCACCCCCTCTTGCTGTTGTTCAAAACAACATAAGCATACTTTAGCACTGACTTCTTTAACGCTGAATGCATTACACTGTCACTCAGGAGCAGATTCACTAAACAGTTGTGCCAATTTTGTTTGCGGTGTTTCTGGTTAAACCAAGTGCTAAATGCATTGAAATAGCAAAATTAGGTAATTGTCATTTCAGTGTAGACATGCCGCCTTCCTATGCAAATTAGATTCCTTATACATTGCACCTAACTCAGGCACAATTAACGTCTCATTATTACCACTGAATATTATTCCTCATCAGAACAGATTTGGAGAAATTTAGCATTACATCACTTGCTCACCAATGGATCCTCTGCAGTGAATGGGTGCCGTCAGAATGAGAGTCCAAATGTCTGATAAAAACATCACAATAACTCATCTTCGTCTGAGGGTGAGGAAGTTTTTAGCAAATTTTCATTTTTAGGTGAACTATTCCTTTTTGCATTGTTCCTTTTGTGAACAGGAAGTAAAACAATACAAACAGTGCATGCAAATAGTTGTTAGTGAATTCCCCAGTGAATAACACACGGCATTTTGTCAAAATAACATTTTGTCATAATTTAAGATTCTGCTCATACTGGCACAAAAGTAATTAAGTTTATAACCCAGATGTTTGGATCTTTTATAATTACAATTCTTGTAACATCTGCTTTACTTAATGCAATTTACATATTAGTTTTTTTGTCCATAAACCAAAATCAAGTACTTTATTAAAAAAAAGCCCAAGAATCAGATATATTTTATTGAGTATTCTTCATGCTCAGTTTCAGAACTACTTCCGCCCCAAAAGCTTTTAAGCTGTTAACCAAAGCAGTGTAAGGAGCTTAACGCAATGATCACTTAAGTTCCCTTAAAGTTTTTTTTTTCTTCACATTGATTGCTTTACTCCCCTCTCATAATCTTTCTTTTGCCAGATTCATTCAAGTGGGGATTTAAGAGCTGCTTCCGCAAATCTGGAACGAGAGATGCCATGTTGCTTTATCATGTCACGTGTTGAAGACGTTTGATTCTGATCCGCTTGGTCTGGCCGTCTTATTACATTCCTTCATTTTCAGCCACCATCATCTCCTTCATATTAAAATCTTACAAATATCACACAGTTTAAAAGTTCAACTCACCAGACATGGCATTCAATTTCCTGTACATACAAATCTTTTTTTTCTTTTTTTTTTTCACATGTGCTTTCATTTTTTTAATCACACTCTTCAGAAAAAACATTCATTTTAATGCTAATTCAGCAATTCCATTTTTAAAGTATGTATCTATTGAAATCAACATGATGAATATTTTAAATGATTAATTGGTGTTATTCCACTTTTTGGTTTGCTAGTCTGCTCAATCTTTAAAGCAAAATTCCTTTGTGGTTAAAACCATTTAATTAATTATATAGTTATATTTGGACACTTATTTGTTTAGGACCATTTAGTACATACCAGAAGTAACAGTAGAGGAGAGAGAGAAATGGGATCAGGAAAGAACCTTTTTCAAGATTTATGCGTTTAGCAGGCACTTTTATCCAAAGCGACTTACAGTAGAGAAACAAAAGCAATTTATCACAGAGCCAACTATATTCTTAATATACAGACCTCAAGCTATGACTCAAAAAATTCATAAATAAAATAAATCAAATCCTGCCTTACAGTTTTCTAGCTTATCAGGCTAAACATTTGAATTGGCTTCACTTTCAACTAAGTTTTCTTCTGATGAATAGGAGGAGGGATATGAGGCTTGACTTGGCAAAATATGCCAATTATACAAAACCACTCGATTTATATCAACAAATCGAAGGGAACTTTTTCCAAAGACAGAATGTGTCAGTAATCCAAGTTAAAACTGCCTTGTTGGCAGTGCTTTGACAGTGCAAAGACGGTGCACTTATAATACTACTGTATGAAACTGCAGCATGCAATATGGCCGAAGAAATAAATAAAGCCAAATGACAGTTGGTAAAGCTCCATTTGACACAGCTACTTTTCCAGTGCTGGGTAGTAACTGATTGCATGTTATCTGGATTACGTAATCAGATTACAAAAATTAAGGACTTGTAATTAGATTATATTACATTTGAAAATACTCGTAATTTTATCGATTGCATGACTATTATTCACACAATAGCAGTTCATTAATTATTCTTGTTCATCCTTAAAAGACTTTTTTTCAACATTTCAACCTTGTTATTCTCTTGTGATGTTCCTTAATCAATTTGTTATTCGTCCCTTCCATGTTAAACAGATTTTCTGTACTATAAAAATGAAAACTAATTTCACTAATCATGATCTTGAAATTCCTATCGATGTCCTACAGATGTCAGTGCTGGTTCCTCGATCAAGGGACTGTGGGATATTGAGAATTCTACAATTAAAAACCAAATCAACCTTTCGTCATGCTGTTTAACACAACAGCGAATGCAAACCACCCTAGTGCAGTTCTCTGTACATGTCATGACATGCTTGCTCGACAATGATTGGCCATCTGGTGAAACTCCAATCACAAGAGTCACATCGGCACAAACTGAAAATTTCAACCAAGGTTGACTCGTTCCCCGTCGAGCAGATTGAAACAATGATCTCCAGCTGCGCGAAACAAATTGGTTAGAATCCTGCCGAGTTTAAGGAGGAGACCTGATTATGTGCTGCGCTGGAGAAACTCCTGCCAGCCCTGTGCCGCAGCAGCCGCAGGAATTAGATGGCGTACAAAAGTGGTCTTCCCCACTGACAGCAGCAGTTAATGAAAGAAAAGACGGAGACAAAGAGGGAGGGAGAGCGAGGAAGACTGACACGGGACAGCAGTCGTAGCTGAAAAACAAGCTGGAGAGGTGTCTCAGAGCTCAGTAAGACTGAGCAGGGCTAACTGCTCTAGCAAGTGTCACACCGTAACAATGAACTGCCATGTTGAGAAACCACAGAATACTTGGTGCGGCTGTGTAATCGATACTGTAGTCGCTGAGTCTCTGAAGCCTATACCCACAAAAGCTCATTTACAGCATCTCAAGTTTGCTTTTAATGGAATAGTTCACTCAAAATGAAAAATTGACCTCATGTCTTTCAAGCCGCCTTCCATGGAACACGGTGGAAGTTATTTATAGCTGAATGTTTCATGATGGTGAGTAAATCATGAGAGAATTTTATTTTTTCAGTGGACTATCTCTAAAAATCATTCTTTGTTTCAGTTTTTTGGACATCAAGTGGAGTCCCAACCCAACACAGCACCAAAACTGTTTAGCATACGAAGCTGAACCAAAATAAACAGAAACATTGAACAATTGCTTTCCAATTGCTTTCCAGGGTCTTGAGGGTCTGAGGATTTTGACAGTTTCATGCTCTTGGTGACGGTGTTGCTGATGTTAACTAAACTAAACTAAAAACTACGTATTTTAGTTTAATTGATATAAAGATCAATATCGGATGAAAAACTTGCCTTGACTGAACTAACTGAATTAAGTTTAAGTACTAAAATGACTAAAAAGTAAAAATAAAACTTATTTAAAGGGGTCATATGATGCGATTTCAAGTTTTCCTTTCTCTTTGGAATGTTACAAGCTGTTTGTGCATAGATAAGATCCCTGAAGTTGCAAAGACTAAAGTCTCAAAACCAAAGAGATATTCTTTATAAAAGTTAAGACTCAACCACGCCCACCTAAAACGCCTCATTTAAACACACCCCCACATGTCTACATCACTGTGTGGGAAGATTTGCAAAACACCACCCAAATGTATACTCAAAGAAAGAGGGCGGAACTATTATTCTCGCTGTAGTATTGTTGCTGCTGCCGGCGCCATGTCGTGGAGACGCTGTGTTTCGTTGTGAAAGCGAAAGTACTTTGTTTGGGCTTCCAAAAGAGGACACTACAATAAATCAGTGGTTAAGTTGTAGTCACAACACTGTTTCAGAACAGTACAACCCAAATATTAGAGTGTGTGCAGCGCATTTTATGGAGGACTATTTCCTGAACCTGGAAGAGTAGCCTACAATGCTGGCTTGCACAAAGGCTGTTTCTATAAAGTGGGGCAATTCCAACTTTGCAAGGACAGTCTGGCGCTTCTAAATCACAGCCTGTAAGTACGTTTTCTTATTTAAAGAATTTGCCACTGACGATTCAAACGCGAGTTTTGAGAGAAGTGCTTGTTGTTTGTCGTTTCTCTGATCATAAATGCAGACATGGTAATGTTTACACGGCACGATGCAACGCGATGCATAAAAATACATTATAAGTCATTATAATCAGTAATTATGTCCCCACTGGATGCAACAAATGCCTAGTTTATAATGGGTTTTATTGTTGTGGTGTCGTCGCGCCGGGACACGGCATCACAATACGGTAAGGGGCGTAACATTTCCGTCACACACTAGAGGTATTCGGCCAATCACAACGCACCGGATAGCTGGCCAATCAGAGCACGCCTCGCTTCTCAGAACGATGAGCTTTGTAAAAATTTACGCATTTCAGAAAGGCGGAGCATAGAGGAGCAACAATAATGTACAGTATGTGGAAAATAATGTGTTTTTTGAACCTTAAACCACATGAACACATTGCATTACACCAAATACGCAAAATAATGTTCTTTTTAGCAACGTCATATGACCCCTTTAAAAAGTAAGTAAATGAAAGCCATATAGAAGCTATTAAAGCTAAAAAATTAATAAATAAATAATCAAACAAAAATAAACAAAATTGAAACTGAAAATATAAATATAAAAGCTAATTGAAAATATAAATAAATGCATATAATACCATAAATAATACTAATTGTAATACTGTTTTAATTTAATTGGACAGTAAGAGTTTGAATGGTGGGATTGGATGGTAAATGTTTTCTTTTTTCATCTACAAGTTCATCATCCAGTTTACTTAATTCCTTTCCTAGCTAGACACAGATACATTGTTGCATTTTATAATTTGCATTTAACATGTTTTTCCCCCCTACTGTCCGTATTCAGATCAGACCTGCTTTTACGAGAGGTTGACAAAAGCTTTTTCGATTGCAAAGGTGGGTCAGCAAAAATGAACCACTTTTACACAGGTATATGATTTATTTAAGCATGTATCTAACAAATAATTTGCAAGAAGCAAACTACTAAGAGTGATTCATTAGCTTTAGATTAGTTTATCATGAGCTCAGTCATGCACGTTAATATTATTGAAAGTAATTCTTTATGTACACATACTAAAACTAAACAATATTTCCCCACTTAAAGGTCACAATAATTAGTAGTACTAATATTGACATTATTCTTCAAGTTCAATTGAAAATGTCTTGAGATGCTTTTAACAATGTTCAATAATCATTCATATAAGAGGACTAAATAGAAAAGCATTGAGAGAAAGAAAGAGACAGACAGAAAGGATTCTTTATTGATTCATTATTGTATTCTCAGGTTTGATCTGAAACTCAAGTTCAGAAGCAGCGTATTCATCTTAAAGCCATGCATCAACTTAAATAAGCCATCTGCGCTTCTTTCCCTCAGGCCACTCAGGTAGGAGCTGTCAGAGGTTGATCATACTTTGTTTTAAGAACCAAACAGGCGGCAACATCAGATCTATACTGAAGTCTAAAGTGTGGGCGAGATAGTGAATGATAAAACGAGTGAAGCCACTGCAGAGAGCGATAGAGACAGAGAAGAAGAGAGAAAACCGGCCCTGGGGAGAAACGAGTGGTGCTGGGATGACATTTTTGGGGCATTCGCTAGAGTTATGGATGAATTGTATATAGTATTGCTCAATGGAAAGATTGCCGCAAACACACCTCAAAATCTCCACAACGCAAGCTCTGAATCACAGTCACGACATGCCAGGAGCTTTTGGGAAAGTTAATAAAAAGCGTTTGCCGTAGTCAAAGAGCTGCGAGAACAAAGCCTGAAATGAAGCAAAGGAGTGATGAATCAGTTAAAATGGAGGTTTTTAAGTGGGTAGTTGTTGTAGTTTGCCAAGAACTTCAAAGTTATAAAGATCTTTTTTTTCCCCTCCATATCAATACTTTCCACTCCTGGCTGAATATCTCACTTATAGTTCTCAGTGCTCAGTGTTTCCTTTAGGTAATATATCAATAAGCATTAAGTTGGAAATAAATTGCAGACTAAAGCTCTATTTCAAACCCTAGTGAGCTGCCTTTCCTTCTACTGCTTTCTAAGGAAGCATCCAAACAGAAAGCCACATAAGTGACTCATTTGGAGTGCTCTACAAAGACAGAAACTCACACAAGTAGTAGCTTTCCCAGCTAGTGAAAAAGTAGCGTTAAGATATAAAAACATTATTTCTAAATGTTCAAAATGTCTAGTTTTTATGAAACAGAATCAAACTGCTATGATACTTACATACTTAACAGGTTACTTTACAACAAAAACATCCTGCAAGTTTCAAAACTCAAAACTTATTCCCCAGTTTAAAATATGATATATTATTTTCTACACTTCTCAAACACTTAACGTGTCATTGTCCTATCAAGGAGTGTTGCTGCTGTTAGGTAAAGAAAGACTTTTTGCAAACTTTAGAAACTAATATTGTTCTGTTTATGATCACAGTTATGCTGCTCAAGGAGTCTCTTATTTGCATTGTTTTAAATTTAATGCTATTATCGACACTTTTCATGTTTAGTTCAAGTTTTTCGAGAGAATTCAACATGTAATGCTCATTTCATATTCAAAGATGTTAGCCAATCATTGGTTATTGCCAGTGTTAGAGAAAACATTTCATTTAATTCATATCATTTTGCTATCAAAATTATGTAAAATAATGTTTTCTGAACATTCGGAAACAAGTAGTAATGTTTAAAAAACATTAGACAAACATTTCACTAAAACATTTCAGAAAAATGCTCCATGAACAATGTATGAATAAAGTTTTGAGAACTATTAAAACCCTCTGGTTGTGTTCGGGTCAAATTGACCCGAAAAAGATTTTCTTTTTCCTGAAAATACTAGTTAACGTTATCGCATTGGACTCAAACTTACTGACTTTGTGCACATAGGGTACAAGTACTTCTCATTAATTTTTTTTAGAATTTTCGTAATTTTTTGTGGGTTTTATTTCACCTAGTCACACTTGTGGTGTTCCCGGTCAAAAATGACCGGACTCCAAACAACTGCTTATAAATCTGTCATTATGCTATATTATCACTAAATATTGGATTCATTCTTTTTGTCAACTTGTTTTCTTTCATTTAGGACTGGTTTTGTGTTTCTATTTGCTTCTGATTAATCATAAGCCTCATTTATCTGAGAGTATGTATCTCATTTTTTGAGTGAAAAAATCATTTTTTATGAATAATTTTCACAATATGAGAGAAAAAATTATGAAAATTTGCACTGTTTCTCACACTAGTGTGCTTTAATGTTTAATCAAGAAGTTTGCTTTTAAATGCTTTTATTTTGTACAAAATTGCACAAAGTCACACTTGTCAAAAATGGCTGGCCATTGAAAGTGAATTGGGACGAATGAAAGAAACAACTAGTGTTCAGGAGCATGTTGTGCTTGCAAACATAAAGACCTTGGACCTGTGCATGTGTGGATGCATTTATACTCAAGCTATCACACACACACATACACCACACACACACACACACACACACACACACACACACACACACACACACACACCCATCCATCCATGCATACAAACTATTGTGAGTATTACACCTATTTCATCCTACCCTGAACTGCATGCAATATGCTTTTATGAATCTGATATAACTCTCTCTCTCTCTCTCTCACACACACACACACACACATGCTCAAACTGCCTTGTCTTTAGCTTGCATTGACCTCAAAAAGAATCTTTTCTTTCACCACATATTCCAGACAAAACATTATGACAATATGTTTTGAGGTTTTCGTGTTCTCTCAGAGTAAACGAAAGTTTACAATTAAATGCTAGAGCATACAAATGCCTCACAGTGCCTTGCTTGTCATTTACACGAGGAAGAGACAACTGAAGAAGAATTTTACAGTGAAGATGCATTGCAAGATATATTGGAAGAGAAAAATATCACTGAACAAGCTGAAAACCTTGCAACAACTGAAAAGGAGCAATCTTCTGATTTTGAGGACCCAGCTGAAGTTGATGTAACGTTCTGGTCGAAGGATGGAAAAAAAAAGATTATTTTGAAGTCAATGCAGGCCAAAGACAAGGCAGTCTGAGCATTTGTGTGCATGTGTGTGTGTGTGTGTGTGTGTGTGTGTGTGTGAGAGAGAGAGAGAGAGAGAGAGAGTTATAATATCAGATTCATAAAAGCATATTGCATACAGTTCAGGGTAGGATGAAATAGGTGTAATACAATAGTTTGTATGCATAGATGTGTGTGTGTGTGTGTGTGTGTGTGTGTGTGTGTGTGTGATAGCGTGAGTATACATGCATCCACACACGCACAGGTCCAAGGCCTTTATGTTTGCAAGCACAACATGCTCCTGAACACTAGTTGTTTCTCTTACTTTCATTCTTCCCCATTCACTTTCAATGGCCGGCCATTTTTGACAAGTGTGACTTTGTGCAATTTTGTACAAAATAAAAGCATTTAAAAGCAAACTTCCTGATTAAACATTAAAGTACACCAGTGTGAAAAGCAGTGCAAATTTTCATATTTTTTTTTATCTCATATTGTGAAAATTATTCATAAAAAATGATTTTTTCACTCAAAAAATGAGGTGCCTACTTTCGGATAAATGAGGCTTACGATTAATCAGATGCAAATAGAAACACAAAACCAGTCCTAAATGAAAGAAAACAAGTTGACAAAAAGATTGAATCCAATATTTGTTGATAATATACCAAAATGAGAGATTTATAATTAATTGATCGGAGTCTGGTCATGTTTGACCGGGAACACTACAAGTGTGACTTTTTGCAATTTTGTAAAAAATAAAAGCATTTAAAAGAAAACTTCCTGATTAAACATTAAAGCACACTAGTGTGAGAAATAGTGAAAATTTTCATCATTTTTTATCTCATATTGTGAAAATTATTCATACAAAATTATTTTTTTCACTCAAAAAACGAGGTACCTACTCTCAGATAAATGAGGCTTATGATTAATCAGATGCAAATAGAAACACAAAACCAGTCCTAAATGAAAGAAAACAAGTTGACAAAAAGAATGAATCCAATATTTAGTGATAATATAGCATAATGACAGATTTATAAGCAGTTGTTTGGAGTCCGGTCATTTTTGACCGAGAACACAACAAGTGTGACAGGAGTCCGAACACAACCAGAGGGTTAAAGAACAGATAACTTTAAACAAACATTGTATTAATGTAGCTGGCACTGAGAACATAACTTGCCAGAACGTTAGTGAACATTCCTTCCTTGTTAACTGGGATATAGCATGCAAATCAAATGGACACACAAATCTGAGGTAAAAAAATATCTCCAATTTGTTTTGGTTTTTAAATATCTTTTTAAAAAATGAACATTTCTCTCACTTTGTCTGCCATCTTGGATTTTTCCCCCTTACTCAATTTGTTGCAATGCATTCTGGGATTGCCTTCTTCCCAACTGAAGACAGGTTTAACAACAAAGCTCCTGATAATGAATTTTTAAACATCATCTGCTCTGCCAGCGGTGCTTTCACAGAGCTTTTTTGATATTGTTTAGTGAGATAATTCCAGTTTCCTCCACTATTTGGTTTTGTTTGTCTTTGAGCGCTTTGAGACACTAGGTGAATGTTTCATTGTCTGTGTTTACATAACCCGGCACAGCCAGCGGTGTCGCACCCGTGATTAGATGTCCCTCATCCTCTTTTATCACATTTTGCCAGATCTGAGTGTTTTGACAGATTATTTCTCAGGCTGTGTATTGAATATGTGTCTTTGAAATCTCTGATCGTGTTTATGGAGACGGAGACTACAGGTGTGCTAGTATTCTTTCCCCATTGGATGGCAAATGTTGACGACAAATAATGGTTTCCTACGAGAGAAAAAAAGTGGTCCTCCTCAAAGGGAAGCTTTTCAGCTCTGAAAGCCAAATCCGAATCAGGCTTTATTTGGTATTAGTGGAGACGTGCTCACTGGAATGTGTAATTATTTACACTCTAAAAATGCTGGGTTAAATACAACCCAGTGCTGGGTAAATATTGGACAGAACACACGCTGGGTTGTTTTCAACCAAGAGTTGGGTTAAATGTTTAATCCAACCTTCTGGGCAGTAACCCAACCGCTGGGTAAAAACAACCCAATCGCTGGGTTTGTCCATATTTTACCCAGAGCTGGGTTGTATTTAACCCAGCATTTTTTAGAGTGTAGGTTTAAGGTCAATGCATACTGAGTCCGAAATTTTCATCCGAAAGTTTCGCACGTTAAAAAATAAATGGCAAAATATTGTCCAAATTTTTTTTTTTTTTAGAATCATTCCACTTTAATAGTGGTGGTCTTTCTTTCTTTCTTTCTTTCTTTCTTTCTTTCTTTCTTTCTTTCTTTCTTTCTTTCTTTATGCTCTACATTTAAGAAAATTAAAATCAAATCAAAATATTGTCATATTATCAGACATATTCATAATATTCACAACTCACATTTATTTTTACATATACATTTAAATTAAAATGAATGAATGAATAAATTAATTCATTCCTTCATTTTTTACCAGTATTTACAATTTTTCTCTCAATGTGTTATGGATCCTTAATATTGAGTGTATATAGCCTTTATAGCAAAAATATTGTTAGAAATTTCTTTTTAGAAACATACCACTTTGTTGTAATTAACTAATACTGGTTGTCAACACAATCAATCTTTATTTATTCATAATTATATGTTATATAGATTATAATTATCAGCATATTATCGTAAATATTCATTATCAAAATATAACTCATATTATCATACTCAGTTTATGACAGTTTATTACTGAGTATACAGGGCTTTCTGGCAAAATATTGTTCCACATTCAGCTTTGTTGTAATTGGTCAATGGTTGTTGTCAAAACATCATTTTATAAATAAATATTCATAATATTCATAAGTCATATTACACTATTTTATTATTAAATAATAAATATTAGTACATCATCATAAATATTTGTAATATTAAAATACTCATAACTCATATTACATTCAAATGAAATTAAATGTGTTTATTTATTTTATTATTAAATAATAAACATTATATTATTTTCATAATATTAAAATATTCATAACTCATATGGGTTTAATTGTTGCGGTTAGACGACGTCTAGACCTTAGGTCCCACTCGCTTTCAGAGCCTCGGTTCCATGCTAATTGCCATTCCAGCCGTTTTTTCCATTTCTCCGGTGTCCCGTCACACAGCTCCTCTCTGACTTCAGAGGCAGATGAGCAGACAGCTGTGCAATATCCTCTCTCATCCTTCCTCTGACCCTAGTCTCTCTTTACACCTCTTCCATCATTCACTCCCTTGAGGATGGCAGGAAAGGATGTAGACGTGACTACTGAGAGGATGGACAGTTTTAATACCGTGCTTGTGCCCCCCCAGGGATCGGTTACCCCTGAAGATATTACAAGCTCCAAAATGAATCACATCCATTTCTCACCCTGCACAAGATGACAGGAGTGAGACCCAGTTTGAGGGCCGAATCTCTTCGAAACCATTCGCAACGTGGAAGCGAAGGATCACAGCGCAATGCCCACTCCTGTGACCCGTAGTTAAAGCAAGAGACTCCCTATTGATATCAGAGATATTACCAGCGTCTTAAAGGTCAGTCATGACGTTCTTCTTTCTCCCTTTTTAATGTTTCGTCAGTATATGGTAAAGGTAATTTTTTTTATGTTAAAATACTTTCTGCTATATCAGATTGTGCAGGGTGACTGTAAGTTATTTGCCTCCAAAAGTTTGAGTCTGCATTAGTTTGCAGTCCTGACCAGACCAACACAACAACATCAACTCAATGGCAGAAGTGTACAGTGGCACTGTCTGCTTGTCTCACCAATGGATGACGAGGTGATTATTAACTTTCTGTGATATCATGAAGTATTTAAAGGAAAGACTTCTAGTTAACTGTTAAAAATAATTAAGACTGGATAGGAAAATAGCAAATACATTTATTTTCTTGGAAAATGATCATTATATTCACAAATAAATATATTTATTCTTTTATTCATTTATTTAGTCGTTCAGAATATTACAATAAATCTCATATTACATTTAAATTAATAAATTCATTAATTACATTTATTTATTTATTTTTACTGATATTCATACTTTTTCTTTGAATTTATGGTTTCTTAAAATTGAGTGTAATTTTAATGCAAATATATTGTTCCAAATTTTCTTTTATAAACATTCCACTTTGTCATAACTGATGGTTGTCTTTATTTATTTATTTGCATATTTCACAAATATTCATAATATTACAATAAAACTCATATTGCATTTAAATTAAATAAATACTTTAAATACTTTAATTATAATTATATAATAAATACTTTAATTTATTTAATAAATAAATACAAGAGACTTTTTCATTGAATTTATGGTTCTTTAATATTGACTGTTAAAATACTGTTCCAAATGTCAATTTGAAACATTCCACTATGTCACTAATGCTGGTTTGTCAAATGGTTGTCAAGGTCTTTACAACAGAGAGCAAAATAAAAATCTCAATAGATCCATTTTCCTCCTTTTCAAATATTAAAAAAGGTTTGAGAAAGCCAGCCATATTCCTCTGCACAGCTCAAACGCCATTCCTTTCTGTGGCCCTGCTACACAAAAGTCCATTTTGGATCTACAGTATGTACTGCTATTAGTTATTGAAAGAAAAGTATGAGGTCTGAGTACTGTGCAGGTTTAGTTTTTGTATACATTCAGTGTACTTGGTATTTAAGATACTATTTGGAGAAACACAGTCTCCTATACACAAACACACACTCTTGTTATTTGAGTAGAAAATGAATTTGAATGGAAAGTAACTGATGTTGAGGATATTTTCTGTTAGAATGAGAGCATTTAGTTAGTTTAGTAGCACACAAAAAATGTTGGTGAAACATCAGATGCGTTTATAGACTTTTAGGGTAATCACTTACATTAACATTTGCATAACATAAGAAACTTTGTTACAACTCTGAAATGTTTGATTCTGATTGGTGGATTGTGGCATTGTGTCAAAAATATTTGCATAATGAACGCTAAACTGAGTAATTGACTGTTTCCCATGGCTGACTGCCAAAATCAAAACAGTATGTCTACATGTTTGTTTATTTGACAGATCATTAGTTTATGTAGGCTATTCAGTCTGTTAGAAAGAAATTATTTTATCAATTAAATTATGAAACTTTATATTTTAATATTCATTTTTGAATTTATACACAAACACTCAAGTATTTGGGGTAAGATTCATTCATTCATTCATCCCAGCAAAGACATTAAATTGATCAAAAGAGACTTTAAAGACTTTTGTAATGTTACAACAGATTTCTATTTCAAATCAGTGTTAAAAATGTGCTATATATCGAAGAATCATCAAAAGTTTATCACATTTCACACACACACACACACACACACACACACACACACACACACACACACACACACACACACACACACACACACACACACACACAAACACACACAAAGACTGGCATAATGATGCTGAAAATTCATCTTTGCATCACAGGAATGAACTACATTTTAAAATTATATTCAGTGAGAAAACAGCTATTTTAAATTGCAATAATATTTCATTATATTGCTGTTTTTTACTGTATTTTTTTAATCAAATAAATGCAGCCTTGGTGAACACAAGAGACTTCTTTCATAAAAAATAAACTGACCTCAAATCTTTGAATGGTTGTGCAGTTGTAAGAAACTATTCTTCTTTCAGCACACATGCAGGATTACTGAAGGTCTTTCTTTAAGAAAAAATGAATCGTTATGCCCCATGAATCTGCGTGACAGCTACACTGAATATACACTCAGTGTGCATCTATATTTGGACAGTGGGAGAGATTCACAACACACAATGCTAAGAAATAGTTTCATCATACACACTCAGTGAGAGGACAGTTATTTGTTCTTGAGTATTTTACTTTGTTTTTAATTTTCTGATAGATATGGTACCATTTGACAAAATAGCACAGATGCAAAAAAGAAATTGAGAAATGTCTGTGTTTTTTTTTTGTTTCATATACTGTTGAAATCTTTTTAATGTCCATACAATCAAATCTGTTTGTTTACAAGCATTTCTCTCTCTCTCTCTCTCTCTCTTTTCTGCAGAAGAACAAAAGTCATACACGCTTCAAATGATGTAAGGGTGAGTAAATGATTCTCATTTTTGGGTGAATTATTCCTTTAAATGCAAATCACAACTGGTTTAAATGTCACGTGCATTTAACTGGACACAATGATTTTGAGAGAAGAGTCCTATAGCTAGCTGTGCTAACTGTGGAATATTCATTTATGTTCATGCTCATTTTATATCATGTCTTTTTTTTTAATCTCATTCTATTTTAATATATAACCAGACCTTTTATATTCCTCTGACTAAATGTGCCTAGGGCTGAAACTGTTAACAATTCATGTAGATAGTGAGTGAACCAGAGTTCCTTTTCGTTTGTCTGCCTGTATAAAAAGACTGAACAATGCCCAGATATAGCTTCTACAAAATAGAGACATTTTCAACCATAACAACAGCAGTTTTTATTTTTCTTGATGTTTACAAGACGATACTAATTACAGAGCAACTCATTAAACCAGAAGAACTACCCAAAACAATTACTAATTTACTTGTAATACTGCAATTATGCCGGCCATTTTAAATTGTCCTTTTTTTTTTTTCTTTACGATTTTTAATTCTAATGGTTATGAGATCTGCAGCTTCTGGAAATAAAACATTGATTACTTGACCCCTTGCTAGCAACAGTATTAGACATTAGCAAGCACTCCATTATGGTCAGGCAAATATTAGCTGTAGCTGCTTTCTGTAATGAAAGGAGTCAATTAATGAGACAGAAAAGTAACCATTTCTTTGTAGTTTTGTGTCTTTCTGTATGAGGATGTATACAGTATATGTTTATGAAAACATGTAAGATAGATAGATAGGTAGATAGATAGATAGATAGATAGATAGACCACACATACAGTATACTGTATCTGTATCAATCTATAGAGAGAGCAATGGATAGAAAGATGGATGGTAGATAGATTTGTCTATTTGTTACACAACATGATGGCAAAAGATTTTAAATTAGGACCTGAACTTGGCTCATATGCTATTGTAACTGATGAAATCTGTAAATAGCAGTGTTGGGGTAACGCATAAGTAATGTGAGTTACACAATCAGATTACTTTTTCAAGTAACTAGTGAAGTAACACATTACTTTTTAATTTACAGGAAACTTTCAAATAAGTAACACCAGTTACTTTGTTTCCTATTTATTGACAGCTCTCGTGTCGCCATGTTGAGAGTAATCGGGAGTAAGTGTAGAGACGTTATGTGCGCTGTGTAAACATGATGCTTACTAGATTAAATGTGAACATGCACTTACTCATCTCACCTGCACAAAAACAGATTCAGTATTCCTCAAAATGAATAAACAGTGAAAAGCAAACTCACAATATGAGCAAACATGCAATAATCAACACAAAAATCCTTATGTATTTAATCCCATTTTATTAAACAACGTCTTTGGCTGCTGACCTTCAGTGATCCAATTCAACAATACTAATAAGCAAAAAATACTTTGGATAAACATTTGTTTCTTTTTTGTGTGTTTTATTTATTATTTTATTCATTTTGGTTTTCTTTTTCAAGAAGTTCAGAATGGCAGCACAGCTGAATGGTTTGTTTGAGCTTTTTGAATTTACATTTCTTTCAACCTGAAGCTTATCTGTTTCACTTTTGGTGTGAAAGGGCTTTTACATTAGCCAAAAAAATAAAATAAACAAGCAAGCCCAGTTCAGATGAGAAAAAGTAATGCAAAAGTAACAATGCATTATAATATTGTAATGCATTACTTTTAAAAGTAACTTTCCCCAACATTGGAAAGTAGTACTGCATTTTGATTGTTTAAGTAAAATTGCATGATTTGATCATTATGCATCATCATATACGATCTTAATATGAAAGCTGAGGCTACATAAAGGTACACGTTCTTCCAGCTCTTTGAAGGTTTTAGAAGTGCTAGTCATTTCTCTTTGAGCATCTTAGACATTAAAATCATGTCTCTTTGAACAGCACTGTGGATGTCTTGGATGTATAAGTGTTATTCTGTGATCAACATTTACCAACTCTAACCTTTACCATTATAGTAAACAAGTTCTGTTAGACAACTGTTTATAGGCTGTTAATTACCACAGAAAATAAATTTGACTTCCTGCACAGTTTGTTTAAGAAAAGCAAACAGAGTTAACCATAATACATTCAATTGCATTAACTTTGCACAGAGAAGTAAGTGATTGTCACAATCACCAGGAGTCAGGGAATCAGGCACGAGGAGACACGGAGTTGACAAAAACGAGAGGCTTT
>JAFVLL020043833.1:0-47574 GCA_021397915.2 Tor tambroides
GCTGACAGGAGGCAGAGACAGACAGCAATTTCCGCTTCCCATAGATTAAATTAGCCACCATCAGCACGATCCCATTGAAGTTTGGGGGGCCAAGAGAGCCTATGAGGAGATTAGTTACTTTGTGCTGGAAAGCTCTGAAGTTGGTAAAGCGAGTCGCCGATTGATTGAAAGATTTGGGCCTAGAAGGGAAATTTAAGCAAATTTCCTCTCTGATACGAGTCTCACTTGCCCCACGCATTCAAATAAGACTCTTCGGCGGATCGTTTTGCCATCCGAAGTAGACTATGACACCCCGACTGCAGGGCAGCTTTACCTACTCATCGTTATTCAGCGCGATTTCACAAATATATTACAGATGATTAGAAGGAAACATTAGCGCACATGTGTTTTCACAGGCTCCCAGGGTTGACAAGCACTCAGGTGATAAGTAGCAATTGAATTTGGAGATGATATTACAAATGTTCATTATGACTTAATCAGCGAATAATTGGATGAAATTGACTTGAGTGACACTTCACTAAGGTAGCCCTGTTGTCAGAGCAGCTCTAATTTAACCATTTTTTTTTTTCCTGCAAAAAATGTAATATTAATTTCATTTTAAGCTATTGCTGATTTTAAATACTATTTTTGTTGCTTATTATATAAATAACAGTCAATTTTACTTAATATTAATAATTGCAAATAAATAACGTTTAAAAAACGCCACAAGTTATGCTCGGTCGACAGCATTTGAGGCGTAATGTTGATCGCCACAAAAATTATTTGCACTTGTTCCTCATTTTCTTAAAAAATTCGATGGAAGCGAACATGACTATTTCGTAAACATTAAAATACTTCAAAAGTACAGTCAGAAGACGTAAACAATATGTATGTTAATACACAATTTCAGTGTGAAAAAATTGCTTATTAACTTTTCAGTATGGTTATATTCAGTAACTTTGTCGCCGTAGCAGCACAACATTATAAACCCTAAAATAACAATGAAAATGACAATTTAAACAACTTGCAGTTCAGACAATACACAATTTAATGTAGAATTACATTGAGAATTAATGTAGCTACGTTTATAAAATCATAAGCTTCACATTTCAGTACCTCATTGTGACCTTAATTTTTACTTTTATTACATTTTATTAAATTTTTTTGATAAAATTTGGATTTCAATTAGATCAAATTTTAAATTCAATTAAAAAAAAATAAAAATCTGGTAGTGCTTTAGTTTACTATGTCTTTTTTCTTATTTTAAATACTATTTTTTATTAATAGAACTGTTAATTTTACTTTAAATAGCAACAACAACATCAAAAAACATGCCGTCTGCCTCATACGTAGTATGCAAACAATATGTGTGTTAACATTATTTTAGTGTGAAAAAGTTGCTTACTAACTTTTTTCAGAGTAAAGTTATAGTATCTTTGTCGCCATACCAACATAATGTTGTAAAACCTAAAATCACCATAAAAATGATTTGTACAACTTTAATGATCAAATACATATGTTTTAACAATTATAAGCTTGACATTCCTGCCTCCAAAACTTGACCCCAACTACCTTAACATAATCTCAGTTTTTGCTTTTATTAAATAAAATCGTCGAAATGATGAATTCTTGCATCCTCGTTACGTATTGCATGTACTTACTATAGTAACAACACTAAATAATGCATAATTACAAGCAATTAAGCCCAAATCAATCCCGAAGGGCATGTTTACACAACACTGTTTTCAACGAAAAACGGGAAACTTTATGCGATTTGGCCGTTCATTTACACAACAATAGCATTTTGAGGGCCTAGTCTATAGGGTTTTCACAGATTTGATCTGTGCGAACGGGGATCATTGTCTGTATGCAGAACTTTTCAAAAACGTGAAGAAAAAATTTAGTTTTTATTACATTGTTGTTGTGCAATCATACTCTAAATAATTACAAGTTGTTAATTACTATTACTCAGTAATCATTTATACAATTACACTGTAAGAAGAACAATATATAAAAATTATATAATAAAGGGTTATATAATTATATAATAAAGGGAAAATAAAGGGTTACACTTTATTTTAAGGTGTCGTTGTTACAGTGTAATTATACATTTAAGCACTGAGTAATATATTAAGTTCATGTACTTACTGTAGGGTTAGGATTAGGGTTACTTGCATGTAATTATGCATAATTTATTGTTATTATAATAGCAAGTATGTGTAACAAAGACACCTTAAAATAAAGTGTTACCAAATAAAGTATAACTATTTTTGTGGTAATCAATATTATACCCCAACTGCAGCTGTAGACCATTCATAACATGATTTGGTAACACTTTATTTTAAGGTGTCCTTGTTATACGCTACACCCACTTACTATTATAATAACAATAAATTATGCATAATTACATGCAAGTAACCCTAAACCAAACCCCAATCCTAACCCTAACCATATAGTAAGTACATGTAGTTAATTAATATTACTCAGTACTTAAATGTATAATTACACTGTAACTTAAAGTATAACCCATGATTTTAACCCTAAACATTTATTTAATAAGGAAAAACTGGATTAAAATCTGGATTAAATGAAACGTTGTGACATGGAAATAAAACAAATAACACATTCAGGTATACTCAATGATTTCGACTGTCATCATAACACAATATCTCTAAATTATCATCATTTTCACAGCAGTATGTGTTTCATTTGATTAATTACCATGTAATTAATGATGTATTACCATATAACAACACATGTAATTAATCTCATTTAATTTTATATCAATTGACAGCCCGAATATTTAAAAAACAGCACTATCGAATGAACCCTGCAGGTTTGTGTGCGGAAATCCTCCGATCCAAATCTCTCTCCCGCCGAGATCTGGCTGAAAACATCCAGGACCAAATATCAATCATGATAGTGCACTGCATTGCAATTTCTGGAGACTTGATATATTTTTTTTATTGAGATTTATTGTGCTGGTGTGGGCAGGTGACAGTCATCAAACCGGCATTCAGCACGGCCTGTTTCTCGTCCTGACGGCTAGAAAGAGCTGGCCAGCTGATGCTGGCGATGGCGCGCTGCATTATCTCCACAGCCAGGCTCGCTAATCTGTCCCTCTCTTTCTCTGCTTAGGACAGAGGAAATAACAGTCTCATAATGGTCATAATTAGGGAGATCGATGCAGTTCGCCAGCAGGCCGCTCGGCTCGGCTGTAAACCTTCAACACGCTCCGTGGAAGAAAAATCAGGGCCCTCAAGGCTAAAATTTACGCTTGATAAAATTTGACTATCAAGTGTCATATGTCATGAGTTAGAGCGTGCGCATGAGTGGACATATGAACAGTAAATTTTACACCTGGTTAGACTTGATTAATATTTGGCCTCCTGTTCGTCAGCAGTGAGTATGTATTCATATTCATAGGGCTGAGCGCTATATGAGTGTATGCTTGAAATTTGTCACTCAGTAGTGCTGCTATCAGCATTAAATATTGGTTACACATGAAAGCTATGAAGAAACTGAAATGTGAAAATATAGAGCACCAAATAAGTCAAAACAATAGGACTTGTTAAAAAATTAAAATGATATGAATATCATTTCAGCCTGAACATATCTTTAAAGTATCTGTATATTTTGTTACTCTACGTTAGTACATTTTTAATGTATCTGAGTAATTTTATCAGAGTATTTTTATTTTGGGATTCCATTCCATTCCATTCTAAAGCACAATATGGTAATTTTTACTCATGCCATAAGAACATATCATAGCTAAATATCGTAAAACATATCATCAGCGTAACTAAAGAATTAAACTAATACCATTTTTGTAACTAGTTGCCAAATTTACTTTAACTTGATGTACTAAAATAAATATAACTAAATAATAAAAGCTATTAAAAACAACAAAAACCAAACAGCAAAATTACTAAAAGTTTCAAATTATATTTTTATATTTTCTCGTTTTATTTTAATCTAATTCAAAATATGAATAAAAACATAATAGTATACTATAATATAAATAAATATATATATAATAGTATCTCAATTATACAAAAAATGCATGTCGTTCCTTATTATTTCAAAGTAGAGAATTCGCAAGACAGATGAGCTCATTCTTGTCAGTGAACCTGTTAAAATGGTGAGAAAAAATAAATAAAAAAATATACATACAGTGCCCTCCAAAAGTATTGGAACAGTAAAGACAAAATTGCTCTGTTGGCTGTGGAGTCAAGACATTTACAAATATGATTAAAAGATGAATATGAGACAAAACTACAGAATGTCACATTTTATTATTGGGTGATTCAACACATAGATGTTTTACCAGCTAAGAAGTTCAGCACTTTTAGAGTTTCATCTCTCTATCTGATGTGAGCATAAGTATTGGAACAGTTGCCTCACAGGTCTTTCTGAGTGATCAGCTGTGTCCCGTTGCATTAATTCTTCAGATATTAAAAGCAGGGAATGTGTCGTATCAGTTATATCCATTATTTCTATATTCTGAATCTTGCATTCGATTATGACATACACAAACCAGGATGAAGATGAGGGAGCTGACTTTGAGAGAAAAGCAAGCAATTTGGATGCTAAAAGAAAAGAGGAAGTCAGTTAGAGCTCTAGCAAAAACAAAGGGCATGGAGAAATCAAGAGTTTGGAAACCACCAGCGACACCAGCAACCAACAACGACCTGATCGGCTGAGAAAACAACAGTAGTTGATGACAGACAAATCATAAAAGCTGTGAAAATGAATCCTAAAAGACGTGTCTGTAAAATCACCAACAACTTCCAGAAAGCTGGGGTGATGCTCTGACAATTTACTGTCCTCAGGAGACTTTGACACAGAATTACAGATGCTACACAGCAAGATGCAAACCTCTGACCAGCACCAAAAATAGACAAGATTAGAGTTTGCAAAAAAGCACAAAGGTGAGCCAGAAGAGTTTTGGAACTGTGTTTATGGACCGATGAGACAAAGATGAACCTTTATCTAAGTGATGGGAAAGCAAAAATGTGGAGAAAAAAAGGGAACTGCAATGATCCCAAGCATACAGCCTCATCTGTAAAGCATGGTGGAGGTGGTGTCATGGCATGGGCATGCATGGCTGTCTCTGGAACAGGCCCTCTCAACTTTACTGATGACTTAATGTATGATGACAGTAGCAGAATGAATTTGGAAGGGTACAAAACCATCTTGCCTACCAATATTCAAGAAAATGCCACCAGATTCATTGGGAAGTGCTTCATATTGCATCAGGACAATGACCCAAAACACCCAGCCAGTTCAGCCATGGAATTTATAAGGGCAGAGAAATGGAATGTCTTAGATTGCCCAAGTCAATCTCCAGATTTAAATCCGATTAAACATGAATTTCATCAGCTGAAGAGGAGAGTAAAGGCAGAAACTCCCCAAAACAAGCAACAATTGAAATTGGCTGCATTAAAGGCTGGGAAAAGTATTCAAAGGATGAGACCAAGAGTCTGGTGATGTCTATGGGTCACAGACTCACTGCTGTGATTTTGCACAAGGAATCTGCAACTAAATAATAGCTTTTAATCTTTTATATCTGTCTTATGTTCAGCTGTCCCAATATTTATGCTCACATCAATGAGTGGGATGAACTCTAAAAGTGCTGTTATTTTTATTTGGTAAAACATGTATGTGTTGAAACGGCTAATAATAAAATGTGACATTCTGTAGTTTTGTCTCATATTCATCTTTTAATCATATTTGCAAATGTCTTGACTCCACAGCCAACAGAGCAATTTTGTCTTTACTGTTACAATACTTATGGAGGGCACTGCATATATATATATATATATATATATATATATATATATATATATATATATATATGTCACATATTTACACAAATTTTACTTTTCATAATTTTTCAATAAAATAATGGTATTTTATTGTACTCATTTGCATTATTTAGTGATCAGTAACTCAAATTGATATTTAGTATATTAAAGTTTAATGTTTTGATGATAGTGTATAATTAGTACTTAAATGAATAGTTCAAACAGCTGATAAAAACATTCACCACTCCAGTTCATCAATTAATGTCTTGAGAAGCAAAATGCTATTTAAGTACATTAAAAATCAATTACTTTTGTACTTGCGTAAAATTTCAAATGAGTACTTATACTTGTAATATTTTGTTAGGGTATCTGTTTACTCAAGTGCTTGATGTGTGTACTTCATCCAGCAGTGGTTAAGATATCCTCACTAAATTCATTGTCATTGTCTCAGCACACAGCCACAGCGAGGGCAGTGAAAGTGATGTTTAACACCCCAGGAATTAGCGGCGAGCTGTTGTAATTCCATACAACTTGTCCCGTGGGAGATGTTTTTGGCAGTGACTGACAGCATCAAAGCTGTCCTTTCCCGTCACCGCTCCCATGAGGCTCGTCAGATGGAGGAGCTCTCCTGAATCACAAAACCAGCCTCAACTCCTCATAAACATCAGTAACCTCATCAGACTCAGATAAAGTGAAATCAAACCATCAGGGTACTTTCAAAAAGTTTTGAAAAACATTTTTTTTCCTCCATTAATGTTAAAGTTTCTAAGGAGTTGCACACTTATTGATTTTGATATATATGTTTGTATGAATTGCATTTGTTAATGTTTTTTTTTTTTTTTTTTTCCCCAGGCACCATTCCTAATTTTTAAGTCTAAGAGTAAAATTAAAAAAAGAACTAATAAATAAATAATAAATGAATAAATACATACAAAATGAAATAAAACTAAACAGAAATAACATTATTATTATTATTATTATTATTATTATTATTATTATTATTATTATTATAGCTAGCTGCCTATTCTAATTTTCATTTAAGTTGAACTAATAATATTGCTGAAAGTATAGCTGAAAAAAAAACTAAATATATATTTTTAAAGAAAATTACAAATGTAATAATAATAATAATAATAATAATAATAATAATAATAAATTAGCAGTAATGATAATACTAAATAATTACTAAACAACAAAATTACTTAAACTAAAATTAAAATGGAAACTGAACTGGAGCATGTATCAAATACATTTTTAAAACGGACCTTAAAAATGTATTCAAGTCTTTTGTGTTTATGAATTATTATTATTATTATTATTATTATTATTACTACTACTACTACTTGCTGAAAAAACTAAGCAACAAGAAAAAAAAAGGAGTGCTACATCACTGACCCACATACTAACATACTACATCTTTAAGGGACAGAGAGAAATCTCTATGTTGTGTTTTTTCTAAGGCCTGCAGTGGCTCATGCTATAATCACACTGATCCCGTCCCACAGGAAGAGGCAGATCTGGGCCAGGCTTTCCAGCGACTGACAGCAACAGGTGCAGCGCAGGGCCGTTTTCACATTACTGACTCGGACGTCTCTAGAGATACATGCTCCAGAATGGATTGATTTACCGATACTGTCAACTCCTATATTTCACTCTCCTCAAGAAAGCAGCCATCGCATTCGAAAACGATCAGGTTCTCCAGAGACCCGAGGGAGATGGAGAGAAACACGGAGCGATTCAAGTGGTCAAGGCCGAGCTAAACCAGGCCAGAATGTCTGCCAGCAGGGATTACATGGGGCAGCTGCTGCGGGACTTTTTACATCAATAACTCAAGGCCACTTCGGGTCACCAACTACAAGCTCAGGAGCCACAGAGTTGGCCCTTCTCTCCACCTAGAAACCAGCCAAACCAGTTTTACCTCTCAGCTTTGAAAACCAATGACCCTTTTGTGTCCATTCTTTGACCTGTCGCCACACCATTGACCTTCCCTCCGAAACACTGAGGACTCTTCCCTCAGGGAGATGATGGAGAGCAAAACACAGCAGAACCTTCTGTCATCATGAAATTTCAATGAATTTTTATATTAAATCATATATATATATATATATATATATATATATATATATGATTTAATATAAAAAATATAAATATAATACAATATACCAGAAAAGTAACTTATTTCATCTAGTTGCCAAAGAACCATTTATCTTTTTCATTTAATTTAGTGTGATTAACGAAAAATGACATTTAAAAAAAAGACTCACTCACACACACACACACACACACACACACACACACACACACACACACTCTCTCACACACACACACACTCTCTCTCTCTCTCTCTCTCTCTCTCACACACACACACACACACACACACACACACACACACAAAGATCGCTAAAACTTCCCCTAAAATTAGAATGAAAATGAAATATAAAATAAAAAAAATCTAAATCTAAATGAAAACCTAAATTAGCATCTCAGTGATAATAAAATACATGAGAGAAAATACATTACATATCATAATGTTGATAAATAAAGTCACAACTGAGGGAAATAATTGCATTGTGATATAAAATGTCACAACTCATTTATTAATTTACAGAGATATTACTGTCAGTTTCCAATAAAACAAGACATATGTGACATACGCCATAAGGGACTATGCGCAGTACTAAAATTAATCTATACCGATTTTAATTAACAAACAATAATTATTATAGTGTCCAGATATTATGCTTTTCAGTACTGTATTAAAATAATGAGAATTTAATAACATTATAAACACACTCGAAGGTAAAACACTGGGTTGCATAACAGTAATTACAGTAATAACATTTTCGAGATGAAATGTGATTAACTGTCATTGAAATGTCGTAAACAAACAACAGACAGACAGACAGACAGACAGATAGATAGATAGATAGATAGATAGATAGATCCACATTTATAGAAACAGTTCTTAAAACAGAAACATATCTCACCAACGCTTAGAGCAAAACGGGGTGAAGTGTATGTATATGTGTATTTTTAACAGCGCCGAAGTCGCAGCAGAGGAGATTGTAACGTCAGTGGTCTCACAGGAGGTTAATTCCAGCACAGATGAAGGTTAACCGCAGGTGGCTGCTGGCTTCTCGCCGTTTCTCAGGAAAAACATCACCTTTGCCAGACTACTCAAAACAAGACGCCTGAGTGACAGCGAGAGACGTTTGATTCTTGTTTTTGTACCAGTCAATGTTCCATCAGTTCACCAACAGTGTAAATTTAGCTTGTTGAAAATAAAGAGGGAAAGATGAAGGGGAAAAAAAAAAGATTGATAAGAGTGATAATTAAACTTTAGAAGAAAAAAAAAGAAGCTTTTTTGAAGAAAGAAATATATTAAAGAATTAACGTAGATAATTAAATCATAATATGCTGGGGATTGATGTGCTTGAGCTAAAAGTGTCTTGTACTGAGCTGCTTTGCTAGATGGTTAATTAGCACTCAATTTCATCCTATTTAAAGGAATGGAATAACCAAAAAGGAAAATTTTGTAATTAAAGATGTAGATGAGTTTGTTTCTTCATCAGGTTTGGAGAAATGTAGCATTCCATCACTTGCTCAGCAATGGATCCTCTGCAGTGAATGGGTGCCGTCAGAATGAGAGTCCAAACAGCTGATAAAAACATCACAGTAATCCACACCACTCCAGTCCATCAGTTAATGTCTTGTGAAATTAAAAACTGTGTTTGTAAGAAACAAATCCATTATTAAGACATTTTTAACTTTAAACCATTGCTTCGGGCTAAAATATGAATCTATAATCCATACTATTGCTTCATGAGTGAATCAGGAGAAAAATAAGCACAGATCAAACACCGTTTACAAGTGAAAACAGTCCAAAACCGTTCTAAACAAATATGTGGGTGGATTTTGATGTTAGAATGCAACAGGAGATTTACTTTTTCACTGGAGAAAGTGTTATTATGGATTATGGACTCATATTTTGGTTAGAAGTGTCCATTTGAATTTAAAACCTATTTGATGAATCTGTTTCTTACCAGCTCACAGCTTCTGGCTTAATAGGACATAAATTGATGGACTGGAGTGGTGTGGATTACTTGTGGATTATTGTGATGTTTTTATCAGCTGTTTGGACCCTCATTCTGACGGCACCCATTCACTGCAAAGGATCCATTGGTGAGCAAGTGATGTGATGCTACATTTCACGAAATCTGTTCGGATGAAGAAACAAACACATCTACATCTTGGTTGGCCTGAGGGTGAGTACATTTTAGGCAACATTTCATTTTGGGTGACATATTCCTTTAAGATTATTCAGCTATCACATCTTTTATCTTTCATCACAGATGAGAGGATTTGAGAGCCACATATTTCAGTCAGAAATGCTGCAAATGAACCTAACAAACATGAAATGACAAATACAATGGCTAAATTTAAACAGACATTTCCGCTAAAAGACTAAAACACTGAATTTGATCTCTGTGCATCTGTTCTCTTATTACGTCTTTAGCGTGTGCTTTTGATTCTTAACCAAACACCAAGCAATTTTCAAGAGAAAACCATTCACAAAACCATCAAAATGTTCAAACCAGATACAAAAATAATGAAAGAAGGAAATACATGTTTCTTTTCTTTCAAAATGTTCCACAATACTTCAATCAGCTTTGCTCTTGCGTTGGCTGAAAGCTCTTAGCAGCGTTTTCCCCCGATGCAGACCCTGATTCACAATGCATGCACAATGAACACATGCACAATTTGTCGCCATTCTTCACACAGCGATACAGTTAATGGATCTCTTGATAATAGCATCTGCAGCAGGCATTAGCTGTCTCCTTTTTCAATATCTCCCTGATAAAAATTGTTTCCTCGATAAAGCAGATAGGATTTTTCTCAAACTACAACACAAATGCTGAGACGGAAGTGACATTTGAGCTCAAGGCAATGGGCCTGTAACGTTTTAGCAGGCACTTTCAGATACAAAGTCCTAAATGACCTACATACTGGAAGCATGCTACACAAAAAAGCATCTATTATTCATAAAGCAGAGGCTCCCTTAAAATGCGAATTGGGGTATAAACTGAGTGCAGCACAACTGAAAACCAGCTGTATGCAAAACTCCTTCTCATGTTTTGCTGATGTTTCTGTATTCCTAATGGAAACATCTGCACAGATTCAGAGGAGATATAGCATATTTGTACAGATACCGAATGTTTAACTTTTTTTCAAATGTTAAAATACTTTTCTGGAGAGACAACTATTAGTAAGCTATCTGTATTCCCCTGAGAAGCGTAAACACAGTGCCACTCTCAAAACAACGTAGTTTGTTTGAGAGTCCCGACCTGCCCGACAACAGCAACACTGGCTCAACCAATTAGGCGAGTCTATTTCGACAGCCAGTCATTATCATTTTACAGTTCTTTTCATGTTAGTTGCACAGAAATTACATATTTCCTTTTACACCAGACACGTACTTTACAATTGTTTGGTGCATCAGTGCATTGCAAAATATGTATGTTGTGAACTATTACTTAATAGTTATAGCAAGGATATTGAAAGAATAGTTCAACCAAAACTGAAAATGTGCTGAAAATTTACTCACCCTCAGACCATCCAAGATGTAGGTGAGTTTGTTTCTTCATCAGGTTTGGAGAAATGTAGCATTACATCACTTGCTCAGCAATGGATGCTCTGCTCTGAATGGGTGCCGTCAGAATGAGAGTCCAAACAGCTGATAAACACACCACAATAATCCACACCACTCCAGTCCATCAGTCAATGTCTTGTGAAGCGAAATGCTTCGTGTTTGTAAGAAAAAAAAAATCATCAAGGCATTTTATCTTTAAAACTTAAAACTTTTTGTACTGTTTTGGTTTGTAAATGGGGCTTGATCTATGCATATTTCTCTCCTGATTCAGACGAGATGATTTTTTCACTGGAGAAAACAATATTATAGATAGTAACGTTCTTCCACGAATGTGAATACAAAGGTAGTTTAAAGTTTTCTGGTCTTTCAAAATATTTTTAAAATGTTAGCAAGAAATGTCATGTATACATCGTTCATGAAACGTTTATTTATTTATTTTTTCTGAAACATTTTAGTTAGTATGGTCACCCTAACTAACATCTTCCTGGACATGTCCTCAAGTGTATTTCTAAATTGGCTAAAATGTCCAGGTTTTGGCTTTGTTTCCTATTGTTTCCCGTTCTTGTCTTAGGACAACTTTGAGTAACTTTTTTGAACCATTTCAAATCTTGACTACTATTGTTTGACCAATAGCGTGCAGGCACTGTACATAATCAACCAATCATGTTGTGCGAACGTTATTTTATAAACGTTAAACTCAGCCTGGTTTTTGCATTGGATTTGTGTTTTCAAACCAATTTTCTTCACAGTACGATGAAAGCAACATTAGAACGTTTGTTTGTAAAAAAAATAATAAAAAAAAATAAAAAAAATAAAAATTAATCGGATTGATGTCATGCGAATGTTTGTTTTGGTCTAAAAAGACATATTACAGGGGTGCGACGATAAATCGATTCGTGGATCGATTCTGGGATTTTCCGAATACATCGCGATTCTATCCGGAATTGAATCTGAGCTTAGTTTTCAACAGCAGATGGTGCTCTAGGCTAGTTTTTAACTGCACACTCAAATGCTCAGAGTTCAGCTGAGTAATGTAAGTGGTTGAATGTACTTGCACTTTGGATTTTATGCTTTTATGATGCGAGATTAACGTAAACAGCCCACTGTGAACACTCTTGTAATTTGCGTCAACCTTTTTGATCTTTATGAAAGATTATTTTAGGTTCAAGTGGTGTGTGTGTAAGGAACTGCAAGCAAGCAGAGTACCGCTGCTTCTAAAGCACGCAGCATCATCTGCTGTTAAAAACTAAGCTAAGGATCGATTCAAGAGAGAATCGTGATGCTTTCAGACAATCGCAGAATCGATCCACAAATCAATTTATCGTCACACCCCTACATATTAAAATTCACCGTTCATTCAAATTATAGGGCCCTATGATTTCCGCGATGCGAAAACATGGACAGAATCAGAGAATCCAGTCATAAAGACGGAATTTACTGTGTAACGTGGAATGTCACAGAATTTGCCAAATTTTAGATGTATACATCAAAAGTAGATCAGTACATCTAAATCAAATCATGATAAGACTAGTGTCTGTGAATATTAAACCACAAAAATACCATTTAAATATGAATCCTGCATGTTCTGCATGTTTCTGTGTGAATGAATGGCGCAGACGCGTGGTTTTGTTTCACATACTGAAGCGCCTGTGACGCTCGCGATGTTTTCAGCCTCTGGGGCCTCAATATACTCTATGAGTACATGAATACATTAACATAATCTCTAGAAGTGCTCTGAGAGTCACTTAATGAGCATTTTTACCGTTCTTTTGAGAAAAACTATCGCCATATCGTCAAACCTAAAGGCCTTCACATCAACCCGTCAAAATAAAAGTTTGGTTTAACTTGAAGAAACCGTGACAGAAATATGATAGTACTACTACTAATAAAATTATTAAAACATTTTTTAATAAGGAATATTTACCAGGAATAAAGGAATATTTACCAGAATATATTTAGTAGAAAAATGTAAATGCACAACACAGTATACACAGTATAAAATAAAAAAAAAACTGAATCCAGAAAAATTAAAGCGGAATTTGGGAAAAAATAAAATGGATTTCATAGGGCCCTAAAATTAAAATGTTTATTGCACCGAACATTCGTCTTAGTGTGACCAGGCCTAAAGGCTGCTTACAGGCTAGACAAAGTGTTTCTGACTGAAAAGGATTGCTTTAAGAGTGTGGAAAGAGCCATGCCTTTTTGAAATCCTACTAAACAAACAAACTACATCTCCCGCGATCATGTCAACGCCTGGCCTAGTCAGACACTCTGTTTGAGTTGCCTGGCTCACAGTGGCTCGTTTGGAAACATGTCTGATGATAAATCCTTCCCCTCCGAGTCGTCTTCCCTTCCTCTAGGCTGTCCTTGAAGGTATTTCTCATTGCTTTTCAGCCAGAGCGAACCATGAAGCACGTCTCTGAGGGGGTGTTTGATTCTCTGGCTTTGTCTGAGTGCTGGACCTCTGGTTCAGACGAACAGACACGGCAACGCGACTGTGCACAGCGTCGATAAAATAAACCCTGAGCCTAAATACTAGCTGCTCCAGTGGGCCAGTCATGGGCCAGCTGGGAAAATATTGTATTTTCCGTTTCCCATAGTGAACCTGGGAAGAGCAGGTTTTTGAATTTGTCATTAATTTCTGTACAATAAGTAAGCGAGGTCTGTAACAGTTAATAATAATAATAATAATAATAATGCAACAATACAATAAGTAACAATTAAACATATTATAAATAATAATAATAAAAAAAGAAAATGTGTATGCACTTATAGACTTGATACACATAGTAAAGACAAAAGTCTTTTTTTATATTAACAGTGTAATACAAGAAACTCGTTTTCTTTCTCTTCAGGGCCCAGTATATTGAATCAACAATGGTTTTATGAATCTCATGAATAATTATGCATTCTTAATTATCATGACTTTGACAGAAAGAGCATGTTGTGTCATGCGAGCCGAACAATAGACACGTTGGTGGAACAGAAATGTGTTTTATATAAGAGATAAAGCCAATCATTGAGGATTCAGCACATACTGTACAAGAAATGCGTGGGTTTGCAACCGAAGAGCGTTACTGTCCTCTGCTGGTAACACTGAGTAGTGTAATTAAAAAAATAATAAAAAAAAAAGTTATATAAAAACAGTTTGCAATATTGTATGAAGTGAAAACCTAATTTTTAGCATATCTGATATAGATCTGAGAGGTAATATAGTGAATGAAACAGAAAAATTGAGCTTGACCATAAATTATTACATTTTGAGCCTATATTTTGGATTATGCACAAAAAGGGTGATTTGCAACATTTATTACATTCTTTCCCATTCATTTTGCCTGTAGCTTTTTGATGAACTGCTTTAACTCATTTTATTCAACAATAATGCATAATTGCGACTTTACAAATGATAAGAGAGATTTATTGTAACATTGGCAATTGTAGTGTTAATTGTTTTATTAGTTTAAATTATCGCTTTTTTATCGCAACATTATTTTTTAAAACATAAATATCTGAACTGCTTGTTACTTTATTTTTTAATGTTTTCTTCTCAAATCAATGAACAC
The DNA here is from genome assembly GCA_021397915.2 of Tor tambroides. NCBI lineage: Eukaryota > Metazoa > Chordata > Actinopteri > Cypriniformes > Cyprinidae > Tor > Tor tambroides. Next base: position 15,000 of record JAFVLL020043833.1, read on the forward strand.
AAACAACAGCTTCCCATTGTGTTATCTATTTATTATTATTCTTTTGTTTTGTTTATTGTGTCCTTCAGGGTAAACCAGAGACATAAATGAAAATTATGATAACTAAATGATATTGCACAATATTTACACACAAACTGATTTTATTCTCATCAGATTTTATCTTCTCAAATCAATGAAAATAAACATATTTCCATTGTGACAACTATTTATTATTATTATTATTATTATTATTACCGTTTGTTCTATAAAGATGGGCTCCTTTGATATGGCATTGCTTGTTTACTTTAATGACACTGGCCCTTTAAGAAAACACGTCACACAGCGGACCGGAAGAGACATGCGGAGCTGCAACTATCAACACATGAAACCATAAACCGTCATAAAGCTGCTTCCAATTCCTGCACAGATGACTGCAATGACTCTAAAGCGCCTCAGCACCATTTAAGGGCACGACTCGGCTATTTAATACAAGTTAATTTTAGTCTAAAGAGCGAGTCAGACAGCTAAATATAGTAAGTGCTTCAGTGATGCATACTGGCCGTGTTTGAATACTCAAACGCTGCCTACATAGAGAGCATGTGTAAGCAATATAGACGCGTTATACTCATAACGCCCTTTTTGCCATACAGCCGTGTGTGTGTGTGTGTGTGTGTGTGTGTGTGTTGGCACCTCACCTACAATTAGCCTATTTACATGTTAATTTTGTTTTGTCGTTTTGTTCTAAATGCTATGATCAGATTTTTTTTTTTTATTGTATCATCCAGGGTTAAACACAGACAAACATTTTGTTAAATAATAATAATAATAATACAAGAAAAAAATCAGAATATTAAAAATGATTTCACATGCATGAAGATTTGTAATTTGTAAATGTAAAGACATGAGAACATAAATATTGTTTACATAAATATTTCCAGTTTTGGTAATGGATTTTTGTACTAATTTGTATTACATAATATTTACACTCCTGAGTTTTCTTCTCATCAAATATAAACATATATTAATAAAACTAATAATAAGCAAATTTGGTGACAACTTAATTAGCATTCATATTCCTGTGTAGTTTTATTATGTTTTTATGATTTTTTTAAATCATAAAAAAATAAATTATTGCTATTCAATAACTCCCCCCCCCCCCAAAAAAAAATAGAGATGTAGAAGCTTGTTTAAACTGCTAGATTTTATTTTTAATGTTATTTTTATATTATTCTCAAATTAAAACTATTTTATATTATTATTATTATTATTATTGTTGATGTAGTTGTTGTTGTTGTTTTTATTATCATACAGCTAGTAGTAACAACAGATAGTTGTAAAAAAAAAAAATCTAAATATTAAAAATAATAAAATGAGTCTTTTAAAAGATTAAAAAAAAAAAAAACTATGACTGAAAAATACTCAAATTCTATATTTAATAAATTATATTAATAATAAATCCTGAGGCTTTGTGTCTTGATCAGTGACATGGATCAATTTTTTTGAGAAGTTAGAACCTACGGGCGTCTAGTTTGATAGCATTTTTGTGATTTTTGATTTTTTTTCTTATCACAGGTCAATCATGAGTGCTACAGCAGTGAGCTGCACAATAAAATCAGCTGTGGCGCTGCAGATTGGAGACGCTGTATCTGATTCATCTCGCCCTGGCGTCTATATAACAGACATCACCCTCGCCGAGCCTGTGAACGTGAGTGTCTCTCACATCAGTTCATAAAGGTCACAATTATTGATCGACCGCCATGGGTTTATTAATGCCCGATACACAGCTTATGCTGGTATATCTCTTGTGCTTGTGTCTAGATTCAGGAAATCTCTTTCAAGAACCACTACACTGCGTATTTGACGGTCCGTTTGCAGCGGAGAGAGGACGCTTCTGCGAAGTGGGTCACTTGTTTGAGAAACTACTGCCTCATGAGCAACCCACACGCTGAGGCGGGATCACATGACTATTTCTCCATCTACAGACAACAGGTAGGACAAGGTCACTGAGAGGGAATGAGAAACAGACAGGAAACCAAAAACATTTATTGTTTGGAAATGAGCAGCGTGAACATTCTGCTAAATTTCTGCTTTACGTTAAAAAAAAGCCCCTTTGTGGCGGTTTGAACCTTCAATCTTTTTCACCACTGTTTTAAATATATTAGTGATGAACTGAAATAATTTTTTCTCTGAAATACAGAAACTGAAATTAAATTTTAATTTTAAACAAAAAACAAAACTGAAAATATTTTTTTTTAATAATCTAGTAATTATTCAGATTTATTTAAGAGTTGTACATGGTAAAAATAATTATAATAAAATTGATTTTCAGATTTTCTACTTCAAAATTTGACATTTAATTCAATCTGTTACTTGCCTTTTTTTTGTAATTGTTAAAAATGTGTTTGTGACATTTATTAGCAATTTATGATGAGTGATTTTTTTATGTGTATATAAACATCAATTGTACATAAGGCAGTTTTTTTAAGCTGAAGCGGTTAAAGCGATCTGACACGTAACATTAAAGCATGTCAAATCAAAATTTTAGTTTGAATTTCATTATAAAATTGACAGAATTTGAAAACCGAGACTTTATTTTATATCAAAAATAACAAAGCAAAAAGCGTGTTGCGATTATAGGTTGGTAGGCGTGCTATAAATATTGTTTAGTGACTTTTTTTTTGTTCTCTTATCAGCTAAAAACTATGGAAGCTTGTTTTCACAACAGGATGAAAAATAAAAAGGTAATTGTGACTTTTTATCTTACAGCTCTGAGTTTCTTTAAAGTTACTCTTTATTTCTTGCCCTGAGAGCACAAAAAGTCAGAATTGTGAGATATAAAACTTCAGAATTGCGAGGAAAAAAAAAAGTCCAAATTGTGAGTTAAGAACTCATTATTCAGAGTAAAAAAAAGTCCAAATTGTGAGATGTAAACTCAGAATTGCAAGATATACATGCAAAATTGTGAGATATAGACTTGCAATTCTGGGGGAAAAGAAAGTCATAATTATGACATATAAACTCGCAATTGCGTAAAAAAATAAAATAAAATAAAAAGTCAGAATTGTGACATAAAAAGTCGCAGTTATCTTTTTAAAAGTTTTATTCCATGGTGGAAACATCAATTCTTAATTGCCGGATGTAAATTCAGAATTGTAAATCTGAATTATGAAATGAAAAGTCGCAATTACCTTTTTATTTATTTATTTATTTATTTTTTTATTGCATGGCGGAAACAGGCTTCCGTAAAAACAGCGAAGATGATCTTCATTAAACGGAAAGGTAATTTAAAAAAAAAAAAAGAAATAAATATCAACCAGCACTAGCGTCCACACAGCTGAAATATTTACCAGTTGTAGCTTATGTTGTTTGCACGAAAAAGATGCTGGCGGATAAAAACGAGCAATCGGAGAAGTGCCAGTTAAACCGTTTCAAATGGGCCAAAAATACATTGTCTTGAATAATAGCGAAATCCACATGGGGAAATTTCGACCTCGGGTGAAAGTAAGGATTGCATTTACATGACAACGATTACTAAAAACGGAAAAGATTGTCAAATTGACCTCCATTCACACAGATCCACGAAAACAACTAAAAACACTGTATTATTAATGCCAGGCCAGTAGATGGCGATGCCACTTTGTAAAGAAACACCACATACCAGTAGTTTTCAAAAGTTTGCGTTTTCAGGCCCCCAAAACACCATTGTCATGTAAATGAACTGCCAAAACACGTAAAAAGTTTTACGTTTTTAGTTGAAAACGTTGTCGTGAAATGACTGCCGAGCAACGCTAAGTTTAACCGCACCTTTATAGAATTTGAATTCGTCAAATTGTGCATGACAGTTTACTTACGCAACAAATACCTAATTACTGCTTTTGTAAGCACAAAAAAGATGCAGTCTTTATAATCTTTTTAAATAATTTCCTCTGAGACAACACCATCAATTACGTCCACAGGATATCATCAGTTTTTCAATTAAAAACCCCTAACAGTTTTGTCAGCCAACAGCCATAATAATCGCAGGAGCTCGCAAAACATTTTGTTTGTCATCACGGTGATTTGCCCCATTTGTGGCTCTCCGGGGATCTGATGTCCCGGTCTTTGATCTGTGAGTTGCCTGTAATGACTGCTTTAATGTATTGAGATCAGGCTCCCTCGATGCTTTTTAGCTCTGTTTCAAAGACACGGGGATATTAGACGTGAGTCCTCGACTGAACTCTCAGATGATTGGACGGCGAGTTCTGCGCTGTATGGCCACCTTTAGTGGCATCGGATGAAATTTGCATTGAAAAACCCACCTGGGATGCCACACAGCTCTCACCCCATCTGCTGTAATCTGTATAAGCCGTTTTTTGATGTCAACGGACACTGCAATGATAAATAAGTCTTTATTAAGAAGAGGAGAAATATTGAAAACAAAGTCTTCGCAGAGTTTATAAACACAAGGACATTTATTCTCAATTATACGGAGGTTTATAGTGAATTTAAAGGATTAGTTCACCTAAAAATTTAAATTCTGTCCTCGTTTACACTAAAACTTGATTACTTGCTTTTTATCGTGGAACACAAAAGATGAATTTTACATATAATGAAGGCAATGGGGCTGTCAAATTCTGAAATGAGTTTTTTGAAATTAGAAACTGGAAACTAAAAATGGAAACTTTTTAATAAACATCTGGAAATAACTAAAAGTTTTGTTTAATAAATAAATAGAAATATTGTTTCTAAACTAAAATTATAGTGCAAACTGAATATATAAAAATGAAATTACAATATTAGTAAATACTATACTAATACACTGCTCAAAAAAATTAAAGGAACACTTTTTAATCAGAGTATAGCATCAAGTCAATTAAAATTCTGGGATATTGATCTGGTCAGTTAAGTAGCAGAAGGGGTTGTTAATCAGTTTCAGCTGCTTTGGTGTTAATGAAATTAACAACAGGAGCACTAGATGGGCAACAATGAGACGACCCCCAAAACAGGAATGGTTTTACAGGTAGAGGCCACTGACATTTTTTCCCTACTCATCTTTTCTGACTGTTTTTCACTAGTTTTGCATTTGGCTAGGGTCAGTGTCACTACTGGTAGCATGAGGCGACACCTGGACCCAACAGAGGTTGCACAGCAGTCCAACTCCTCCAGGATGGCACATCAATACGTGCCATTGCCAGAAGGTTTGCCGTGTCTCCCAGCACAGTCTCAAGAGCATGGAGGAGATTCCAGGAGACAGGCAGTTACTCTAGGAGAGCTGGACAGGGCTGTAGAAGGTCCTTATCCCATCAGCAGGAACGGTATCTGCTCCTTTGTGCAAGGAGGAACAGGATGAGCACTGCCAGAGCACTACAAAATGACCTCCAGCAGGCTGCTGGTGTGAATGTCTCTGACCAAACAGCCAGAAACAGACTTCATGAGGGTGGCCTGAGGGCCTGACGCCCTCTAGTGGGCCCTGTGCTCACTGCCCGGCATCGTGGAGCTTGATTGGCATTTGCCATTGAACACCAGAATTGGTAGGTCCGCCACTGGCACCCTGTGCTTTTCACAGATGAGAGCAGGTTCACCCTGAGCACATGTGACAGAAGTGAAAGGGTCTGGAGAAGCCGTGGAGAATGTTATGCTGCCTGTAACATCGTTTAGCATGACCGGTTTGGTGGTGGGTCAGTGGTGGTCTGGGGAGGCATATCCACGGAGGGACGCACAAACCTCTACAGGCTAGACAATGGCACCCTGACTGACATTAGGTATCGGGATGAAATCCTTGGACCCATTGTCAGACCCTACGCTGGTGCAGTGGGTCCTGGGTTGCTCCTGGTGGCCTCATGTGGCAAGAGTATGCAGGCAGTTCCTGGAGGATAAAGGAATTGATACCATTGAATGGCTACCACGCTCGCCTAACCTAAATCCAATAGAACACCTCTGGGACATTATGTTTCGGTCCATCTGACGGCGCCAGATTGCACCTTAGACTGTCCAGGAGCTCAGTGATGCCCTGGGTCCAGATCTGGGAGAAAATACCCCAGACTCCGTCGTCTCATTAGGAGCATGCACCGATGTTGACAGGCATGCACACAAGCACGTGGGGTCCATACAAACTACTGAGTAACATTTTGAGTTGCTGCAATGAAATTTCAGCAAAATGGACTAGCCTGCTGCATCATTTTTTCACTTTGATTTTTGGGGTGTCTTTTAATTCAGTTGATTGATAATTTTCATTTATCTTGGCATCCTTTCATTCCTAACACATTACCCAGTCCATATCAGTATAGATATCCAGCATGATATTTTTCCCCATTGAGATCTGATGTGTTTTCAAAGTGTTCCTTTAATTTTTTTTGAGCAGTGTATATATATGTTATAAGAGTGTGTGTGTATTCATTAATTGGAATAAGATATTAGATAAAAACAAAAACTTTCAAAAAATGTCTTGGCACTTAACTGAAATAAAATAAGTTTAAGTTGCAATACTAAACTTAGTAAAATTAATAAATAAAAATAAATTAAATTTAAATAGTTTTTCAAAATAAGCACAAAACTAAATGACTAAAACTTAAACTACACACTGAAAATATAAAAATGAAAACTAAACCAAGATATTAATAAATAGTATCATATAAATAATACTTCAAAATACTTCAGTATTTCAAAAGTTGAAGTACAAAAATGACTATAACTAAATTCTTTAGTAAATTAAAATTAAGCAATTGTGATTATAAATATAAATTGTAAATATAATAGTAAGAACATATCAAAACTACTGAGTATTAAAAACTACAATTATGCAATCGAAAACAAAATTAAAATTGAAATCAAAATATTGAAAAATATTATATTAGTATATAAATGTCATATACAACTTAAACTAAAAACTGAAAAACAAACATAAAAAACAAACAAAATCAAAATATTAATAAATAGAAGTGTATATAAAAAATACTTCAATAACACTGATATACATACATACAGTACAGAGCGCATATATATATATATATATATATATATATATATATAGTGTGATATTAGAGGAAAACAAAAACTTAAACTACTATAATAAAATTACTAAAATTAAGTTTAATAAATAATTTAAATAAATAAAAAATCTAAATAGTTAAAAAACACAACAAAATACTAAAACGTAAACTAAAAACTGAAAATATAAAAATAAAAACTAAACCAAAATATTAATAAATAGCAGTATATAAATAATACGTCAACTTCAATATTTCAGAAGTTGAAATACAAAAATTACTAAAACTAAAATCTTTAATAAATATGTAAATGTAATTATAAATATAAATGTTTAAATGTAATATAGATTGTAAATATAATAGTGAATTAAGAACACATCAAAATGACTAAATATTTAAACTAAACTTATGCAATCGAAAACAAAATTAAAAACAAAACAATCAAAATATTGAAAAATACTATATTAGTAAATGTCATAAAACTTAAAATAAAAACAGAAAAAAAATCTGAATATTAATAAATAGCAGTGTATTAATAATACTTCAATAACAATGACATAAATACATAAAAAAATATTAAAAAGGTGTAGGGGTTTATAATGACAGTAAATGAGTAAATGATGCCAGATTTTATTTATTTTTTTATGTTTGGAACTAGCACAAATGATTTAGAGTTACAGTACATGCTCACAGTCATAGTGTGTGGCATTTGCACGGTTTCTCTGGAGATGGCCTTCAAAATCTCTTCAAATCTCTGAGAAAACAAGCAGATAGCTGGCAGGCGCTGTGACTCCTCTGCATCAGTAACTTCCCAGTGTGAAAAAGTGACACATTTTTGCTGCGTCACTGTTTTTGACATATTCATGTAGCTGTACTTTGAGATCCTGTTGGTCGGTGAAGGTCATGGCAGCCTCAACCTAAACATTTTCAGTCTACTTGGAAACATTGGCTGTTTGCTCAAAATACTACTACTTTATCTATCTATCTATTTGAATGCATTTAGCTATATCATCCATCTGTTGTTTTTTAAGAAATTAATACTTTTGTACAGCAAAGATCAATTAAATTGAACAAAAGTCAAAAGTGAGAGTAAAGACATTTATAATGTTACAAAAAATATTTTTTTTCAGATGCATACTGTTTTTTTTTAACTTTCTATTCATCAAAAAATCCTGAAAATCAATTTATCACAAAAATATTTGGCAGCACAACTGTTTTCAACACGGATAATAATCAGAAATGTTTCTTGAGCAGCAAATCAGCATATTAGAATGATTTCTGAAGGATCATGTGACACTGAAGACTGGAGTAATGATGCTGAAAATTCAGCTTTGATCACAGAAATAAATTACATTTTACAATATATTCAAATAGAAAACACATTTTAAATTGTAAAAATATTTCACAATATTACTATTTTTATTGTATTTTTAATCAAATAAATGCAGCTTTGGTGAGACTTCTTTTAAAAAGAGGCACTTTTGAATGGTAGTGTATGATAACTTTTTGTATCTGATATATTTGTGCTCATTGTAATACAGTAAACATAATCATTAAAGATGAAAGAACACATTGTGCTTCCAGAAGATCTGACATGAACAAGCTCTGAGCAATAAATGTACAGAAACAGTCCCTCAAGTATCAGGCTGTCAGCTGAAGTCGAAGGAAACTTTGATGTTGTTTAGATCACACGCTTCACAAACATCAAGCCCAACACAAACGCCAAGTGTTTGGAGCAGTTCTGTTTTGCAGATTACTACATGAAATCAGTATCTCTTTTGTCAAAGTTTCATTCTGTCTAGTTAATTAAGGCTTGGAAACACACGTCCTTAGTGTCTCTGGTAAATACTGACGTTCGTTCTTAATTTAACCTCTTTTGTTTCTTTGATAGCTGCATGAAGGGCCCCGAATTCTCCCACATTTGTGTCACTTCTTGCTGAGGTCTTTTCTTCTCTGTATTTGGGTTTTCAGATGTTGACGGAGCCTGATAATGTGACGACAGTGAGACTCATCTTGCGACAGCCCTCCTCCGAATGGCTCAATTTCAGTATTGAGGAAATTAACATTTACCCGTGTGCAAAAGAGGTGCGTATGTAAAATATATCGTCGTTTGTGTCACAGTATACAATCCAATTGCAAAATTATGTATGCAATTGGATTGTATATTAAACCAGATAGATAGATTTTTTTATTTTACGTTTTATTCATTTAATCAGGGAGAATACACATTATTAATACATCAAATCTATGCAAAGTGTGACATATAGCCAGGGTGGCTGATTTCCGTCTGTAGTCTCAAACCAAACATTTTCTGTTTATTTGTTTATTTTTATTTATTTGTTTATTTTTTGTTTGTTTGCCTGGATTTCAGGTTGTTTTGTTTTATTTGCTTTTATTTTGTTTGTTTGATTTTTGTTACGTTAAACTTGCAGCAATGTTTTATTATTAGTTCATTTGTTTATGTTTGTCTTTCCAGGACTCAGAGAGATTCTGTATTGCTTTTTTTTTTTTTTTTTTTTAATTTTGTTTATTTGTTTGAAATTGCTTTTTGCTGTTTCTGTGAAGTTTTTTTTTTTTTTTTTTTTTTTTATATTTGTATTTTACCAAAACCCACAGAGTTGTTCTGTGCATGTTATTTTTGTCTTTCCAGGACTCTGAGAGGTTTTCTTTTGCTTTGTTTTTGCTTGTTTGTTGGTTAGTTTTGTTGTAGTTTTGTGCTTTACTGTTTGTTTGAAGCTTTTTTATTTGATTTAATTCTGCATTTTGTTTGCTTTTTTTTTTTTTTTTTTTTTTTTTTGAAAAAGTTCCAAATGAGTGGATGTTTTGTTTTTCCAGGATAGTTTTGTCAGGGGTGCAAACTCGTCAGGGGTGAAAAAGGTGACAAACTAAACTAACACACCCCCCCCCCCCCCAACCCCTACCCCTACCCCTACCCCTACCCCTTAATACGAGGTGACATTTGACTCAAACTGATTTACAGATGTACATTTGTTTTTACCTTTGTAAATGCATTTTTCTAATTTTATTAAATGTATGCAGTGTTTCCTCTAGGATTTTTCCAGCTGTGGTGGCAGGACTATTTCCCATGGACCATGCCCCCTTCCCACTCAAGAATCACCTGCACTCAGAATTGAATTTATTTTAACTAAAAAAAGACAATTAAATAGTAAATAATAAAATAATAACAAATAAATTAATGACCATCAATAGCACAAACAAAAACAATAACAAGACAGAAATTGAATTATACTTAATTTGTACTTAAATTTTTTAACTATGAACCATTTCTAACTATAATCTATTCAAATGTAAAACAACACTGGATAGTCTTCACTGTATAATGAAGGACAGCAGCAGGTTTATTTAGGCTGCTGTCTCTTTAAGACCTCATCCACAGATCTAATATGTTACACATGGCTCCATGCTTTCTTTTCTTTTTAGGAGTGCTTGTCCTCCTAATTTCAAAAAATTTAGGAGCACCTTCTGATCAATAATCAAAAATTTGGATCAAAAATTAGCCTTCCTAGTACGAGGTGACATTTGACTCCTTAAAGTGACTTACAGGGGTATTTTTTTTTTTTTTTTTTACCTTTGCAATGGCATCATTTTCATCTTTGTCGAATTCAAAAAATTATGTTTATAAGCTTTTTAAAATTTCTATTTAAAACAATATAATAAGAAGTAGAATAAGACAAATAAGTTACCAATCATATGAAATTAGTATTAATAAAAAATTAATTTGTACAGAGGTGGCACAGAAGAACACAAAAGTAGCTTGTAGGTACATTTTCAGACGTTTAATGAGGCTCAGAGGTGGCATGAGTGCAATTAAATTCATAGATTCATGCAGAGATTAATGTTTTAAATATAAAATTTTGAATACAGAAATATTAAATGATTTAAATAACTGAAATTATACGCTAAAAATGAAACTGAAACCACCAGCAGGTGGCGGCAAGTCACTGAATCATTTATTCAATTGATTTGTTCGAACGGCTGATTCATTCAGGAATGAAGCAAGTGACTGTCTTTATGAATGGGTAATCACGAATCACTGACTCACTAGATTCGTTCAAAAACGCACTTTCATTCATCAATGAAACAGCGCTGTGTTTGCTTTTAGAGATGAGCAGTGGCTCAGCTGTTACTTTATTTGGAACTATTTTCGTTGATGATATAGAGCAAAATCATGCAGTACTTGTTTACTGATCTGTGTATTAAATCAGTATCACATTTGCAAACTTCCTTAATTATTAAAAGCTGTCACTCTCCTTATCGCGATCTCTGAGCGCACAGAAAATGAGCGCGTGAGTTATCAAGACTCAAAACACGTGCAAATGTGATGCATTCCATCGGAACCTGCGGGAATGAGTAGAATTATTATTAATATCCGCAATCCCGCGCCGAAATTCAAGTTCTGCTCTGTGTTCTCTGCTAATAACCCGACTGTGAATGATGCGAGCGGCGTTATGTTGTCAGTGAGAAGCTGCAGCCGTTGGCGGGGAAGATATTTGGTGTGAACAACAACAATGCGCTACATGTTTCTTTTCCCCTCATTTTTTTTCCAATTAACGGAAATCCGTCGTAGCGACGGAGAACTTTAATCCATGCTGTTACAGGCTGACACTTAGCGCGGCCTCCACTTGAGCTGAGTGATACTAATATCACTGTACATTAAACGGTATGCTTTACTTGTAGAACAGTTCTCAAATCGACTTCATGTCAGAGTAACAGCTTACTGATATGTGAGACAAATGTTAAGGTTGAGACTGAGGAGCATTTTTGCAAAGGGTAGCGAACTGATGTAGCGATAACATAACTTACAATCTTCATAGCTATCGCAACAGCAGCCTCACGCAAAACAAAACAAACAAACTAACAAAAAAAAAACAACAGCAGCCTCACGCGGTAATCACCATTTAAACTGGAACACCATAATTTACAGCAGATACAAATGCATTCCGTCCGAAATATGGACAGTTGCCTGCAGCGTCTAAAAGTTAGGCTTCAGGAGTGAGATTGGTTGGATGAGGGAAAGAACATTAAGGTAAGCCAATCAGAGGCAGAGTAGGGAGGGTCCATTCCTTTGACAACAGTGGAAAAAAAACGCTACAGGTGACGTGACACAGATGCAGATACGACTACGACCCCCCCACCCCAATTTTTTTTTTTTTTACAGATCTACACGATTCACGTGAATGACCTATTTCAAGGTGAAAACGGCGAATTTCGCCGAAAGGTGACAAGTTTGCACCCCTGTTTGTTGTGGTTGTTTTGGGTTTGGTTTAGTTTTCTGTGTTTCTTTGTATTTTTTGTTGTTGTTTTGTTTGCTCGGTTTTTGTACCAAAACTTACAGTGTCGATCAGTGCATGTTAGTTTTGTCTTCCCAGGTTTGTTTTGGTTTTCTTTTTTTGATTTTACGTTTGTTTGAAGTTTATTATATTCCCATTTATTTTGTTATGCATTTTGTTTGCTTGTTTAGTTTAGTTTAGTTTAGTTTGAAGCAGTATTTTACCAAGAACTGATCAAATTATTTGACCAAAATCTTCATGTGATGTGTTGTTTTTGTCTGTCCAGGACTCAGAGCGAGACGTTCCTGCCTGGTTATCCACTCTCACACCTGTAGAGGAGCCTCTTGATTTGAATGTGAGTATTTTGTGTCTTACTGTATAATTTTGTTGTATAATGTGCAACAGTTGTCATCTAATGAATATTGAAAAACTTGTTGTTTAACAGCATATACAATGCTCCCTTGAAAGACTATTAATGCCATTTCATTTAGCAACACACAAGCGTCTCTATGTATTTATGCAGCTGTGAGGTGTTAATTAACGCTGTGGGTTCAGAACAGTCTGAAAAGATAATTACGGAAATGTATGAAACTCGCAGGTTGTCGTTTTTTCAGTCAGTCAGCATTGTGGCCATGTCCCAGTTCTCATTTATCTGTCATTTGCATTAGAAATATAAGACGCTTGTTTGATGGTTTGAAAGTGTCTCTTTAGCTTTATTGATGAATGCTCAACTTAGTTTAGTTAAACAGTTTCACCACTTGAAAAGCAGGGGAAGTAATCGTAATTCATAATTTGTTGTTTACCTGCAGTATTTCCTTGGGGAAAAAGACACATTCAGTGGTTTCTTTATAAGGCACTTATGCACTTGGAATTTTAGGAATTGTGTAAACAAGTTTTCATTCAGGAATGTTGTGTACTTCTTACATGTTGTTGTTATTATAGTGTATATTATGATAGTAGGTTTTATGAAGGTTAGTTTGACTTTTTTAAAGACCTATATAAGACCAAGTAAAGAAAATTCAAGCAATAAATTGAATAATGCAACACAATACTGCAGTATAGTCTCTAAATCTATATGTCTTGTATTGGTAACGGTTTCCAAGCTTGGAAATATAACTTCTAACAGATCTCAGATCTTCATTACTTTTGCATTCAGCTTTTGGATTGAATAGTTCTGCTCCAAACGACTAGAATATGGAACTAACCAGTGATGAAGGTAACGCATTACAAGTAACGCGAGTTATGTAATCAGATTACTTTTTTCAAGTAACTAGTTACACATTACCTTCACATTTACAATGAAATATCTGAGTAACTTTTTCAAATAAGTAACACAAGTTACTTTGTTTACCATTTTATTCACTGATGCCTCTCCTGTCCCTTGTTGAGAGAAATTGGGAGTGAGTGCAGAGGCACTTCCTTCAGCCTGAAGCTTATTAACTGGTGTGAAAGGGTCTTTACAGTTGCCAAAATATAACTTTTGGGTTTTTTGTTATTAAAAAAAAAAAAAAAAAGAAATAAGAAAGCCCAGCCCAGTTGACAAAACATAACACAAAAAGAATGTAATGCATTCCCATGCATTTTTTTTTTTTTTTTTTTTTTTTAAATGAAGTAACATTATTTTTAAAAGTAACTTATGGAAATAACTCATACTGAACCTTCTGATCACACTGCAAAAAAATACACTCTGTATTTTTGTTTTGTTTTCCGGTACAAATGTCCAAAGTTTCTTAAATGAAGATACATTCTAATCAAAATGAATTGAGTTCATGATTAAAACGAGCAAATATGGACAAAATGGGCTCAAAAAAAAAAAACTTTATTGAAAAGGAAATAAATTTATAATACCCCATTGACAGATATTTGTTTTTGTTTCAAACGCAAACTAAAAATATATTTTAATTCCGTTCAGTTTCTTAGAAAACAAGACTTCATATGTTCAGTTTGCATCTCAAGTTAATTTACGTTTATTTAAGGATGTTTAGATATTTGTATTGGAAAACAAATCAAAGATACTGATGAAGATGTTCACTTTTTTGCAATGCATGCAACATTTAATGTCATGACTTTATGAATTTAAGATGTTCAGCTCCGATTTAAGACCTTTTAAGGTCTTAATCTGAATTCAAATTAAGACCTGCAGAAACCCTGATATAAAGCCACCCAGCTTTGTTGATGTAGACATTAAAAACCCTTATCATCTACCAACAGTTACAAAATCATTTAGACCAGTACACTGAAACATATGAAGCAGAAAAAAACTAAAACTAAAAATGTTTTAGATAATGGATTGAACATAATAGATGTGCTTTAGAAGAAATATTTAAATATTGATTCTTGCTGTAATAATTCTTCTCCTCTCTATGACAGTACTTTACTGCCACTTGCTGGTCATATTTGAATCTGCAACTTCACATACAAAGATTCTTCCTATTTTATTTTTTATTTTTTTGGTTTTGTTTTATTTTACACACACTCTGCTCGCTGGTGTTCAATGTAAGCAAAATGCTAAAGGCTAAAAACTATGGGTGAGAACAAGATGATGATTTCTGAGTGCACTATACCTTTAATAAACAGAGCAATGCTGCAGTTAATGTGTGTGTGTGTGTGTGTGTGTGTTTTGGTTCGCCAGGGGCTTCCTGATCCAGAGACAGTTTCCTCCAGCATTCAGCAGATGTGGGCACTCACTGAGATAATGCAGGCGAGCCAAACCGCAGCCTCCATCGGACGTTTCGACGTGAGTCGCACTTCTATCCACGTATAGCTACCATTATCCTTGTTTTGTATTGAATTAACATGTTTATTTCATTTTCAGGTGGAGGGCTGTTATGACGTCAAATTACTGTCGTACACATGACAAGAAAGCTGAAAATTGAACCATACTTGAAGTTCATTGACTGTTTATTTGACTTATATTTTCATTTCTTGAGCTACAGACTACTTGCATTGGGATAGTTTTATTTAATATCGGAATGACTATTTATATACAGTGTTTTAACGCTATTTTATTCCACTTAATTGATATTTATTTTAAGGTGCCAGAATATTTTACTTTACATGAAATCTGGTTTATCTATCTATCTATCTATATGCTTTTTTTAAAGACTTTCAGTACAGCATTATGTATTAATACATAAAAACAATTGCAAATTCATTGGTCAAAAGTTATGGAGAGCCTGTATCTTATCAGTTGATATGTAAATTATAAGATTGCTTTATGCATTTGTGTGCTCACATTCAATAAAAATAATCTTCCATGCGTGCAAATGTTTCTCATTCATCTTAGACTTAATCTTAGTACGTAATTACATTGATGTACTGTGTTGCCTTCATTCTGAAGATTTATTGTCATATTTTCATTAGATAAACAGGCTACTCTTGTTTGGAAAAATTATCTACCACAAACCAAGTATTAATATAATCTTCATGCTGAGGTTTCAAAGCGAATCGCCCTTGCCGGACTTCACTATCTTTTGACGTCTATTTTCAAATGTTAATGAAATGCATCTCACTTCGTGTTAATTAAAACTCAGCGGACATGTTCATGGTTGCCAGGCAGTAATCAAGAGCAGCGCTGCTTCCTAATGCTAATCATTGGAAATCAATGGTCGGCGTCCAAGAGGAGCCTCCATCTGTCTCTGCTGGCATCTCGCGTACATCAGAGAGACCATCGTCTATGCAACATTAGCCTGCAAATGGAGCTCTGCGTTTCCATCCCCACAGTGTCGGACAAAAAGATCTTCCTTGTGCAGAAACCGATGGCTGATATTCGTAAGTTAAACTATCTAAAGTGAATCAACGTCGTTGTGTGTCACTTTGAGTCATTTTATTATCTGCAGCGTGAGCCATAAATGTTAAAATAGCCTACGTTTAGGCGGAATGTTTTAAAAGGGCGCCGAAATTTGTATGAATTCAGTGTGTAGTCATTTATTATAACTTTTTTTTATAACACTTCAACTTAAGTTTATCCATTTTACTTATCAAGATTTGCACGGTTCATTTACTTGCGTGTCCAATAGATGGCAGCCCAGACGTACGTCTGCAAGATGTCTGTTAAAGATCTCTTGATCTGGAAAGCATCTGCTCTCTACAAACGTCTGGCAGACGTCTTTCAGATGTCAGTTTTACATACACTCTAAATCATAAACATCTTAAAGACATCTAATAGACATCTATTTGACATCTAAAAGGAAACGTCCTATAGACGTATTGCAGATGAGCAAACACTCTAAAAAATACGTCTTGCAGATGTAAATGCAGACGTCAAATAGACGTCTCTGAGATGTACGTGTGCTATCAGGGAGTAGATAAACACGTAAACTACTGACGTAAAACCGTCTACGCTGACATATTGATAAATCAACACATTATCGCCTGCTAGTTTAGAGATAATGGCGATTTTAATTACTTCACATAAAATAGTCAATACGCATTACTCAGTTTCACCACGTTATTTTAACACCTACATTTAATCCATTTTGACGACACTACAGACCATCAGTCAAAAAAATGTGATACTCCGTCCACTTAGGTAAAAATGTAATCAAACATAAGCTGTTAGATCAAAATGTATTTAAAGGGATAGTTCACAAAAAAAAAAAAAGAAAACTTGTTGAAAATGTACTCACCAAATGGATCCTCTGGAGTGAATGGGTGCCGTCAGAATGAGAGTCCAAACAGCTGATAAAAATAAAAATTTGCTGAACATTTATTTATTTTCAGGACTTCCAAGATGTAGATGTTTATTTCTTCATTAGATTTTGAGAAATGTAGCATTACGTCACTTGCTCACCAATGGATGCTCTGCAGTGAATGGGTGCCGTCAGAATGAGAGTCCAAACAGCTGATAAAAATGAAAACTTACTGAAAATTCCCTCACCCTGAAGCCGTCCAAGATGTAGATGAGTTTGTTTCTTCATTAGATTTTGAGAAATGTAGCATTACATCACTTTCTCAGCAATGGATGCTCTGCAGTGAATGGGTGCCGTCAGAATAAGTGTCTAAACAGCTGATAAAAACATCACAAGTAATCCACACCACTCTAGTCCATCAATTAATGTCTTGTAAAGGGAAAAGCTGCATTTTTATAATAAACAAACTCTATTATCAATGGGTTTTAACTTAAAACCATTGCCTCTGGCTAAAATATGAGTCCATAATCTATAATTTTTTCTCCAGTGAAAAAAAAAAAAAAATCATTTCATCTGATGGTTTAAAGTTGAAACACCTTAATAATGGATTTGTTTCTTTCTCAAAATCTGTTTCTATGAAGAAACTCATCTGCATCTTGAATGGCCTGAGGGTGAATAAATTTGAGACAATTTTCATTTTTGGGTGAACTGTTCCTTCAAGATAATGATGAATATTTAAATTAAGTGTCTTAACTTGTAACTAGTATATGTGAAAAATATATTTTCTTCTGTGTTGTGGATTTCATGATGTTAGTGTGGATGGTTTCTCTAGTCATTTTACAGTGTCTCCAATAGATGGCAGTAGCTAAACACGCTGAGCAAAGAAATGCTGGCAGAACTAAAATGGCCTACACTGAAAGACAGGTAAAATCAACTAAATACCACTTGTTAGTTTAGCGGTAATTAATGGATTTTATTCCATGCAAAAACTCAGGCAAGACCCATTACTCGCCACATTAGGTTAAAGGATGTTCTAGATTCAATACATTTGAAGCTCTAAGTTAAGCGGTATTGACAGCATTTTGGGATAATGTCAATTACCACAGAAAATAATTTTGATTCGTTTCTACTGAAAATGGAAGTCTGTGGGACAGTTGTTCAAGCCATAAGCAGGTAATTGTCAATGTGTTTGTTGTTTCACAAACTGGTGGATGTCTTTTTTTCGCTTCTATTGAATCTGAAACCTGCTGAACCAAGATATTCCTTCAATATCTTCATGACCACATGATACTTAACATTCAACATAATGTAAACATAGACATTTTCTGCAGACAGAAGATAAGATTTTTCAGTTTGCAAATCTCAAAACAGACACTAGGGAAGTTGCAAATGCATTTAGCTCTCATTTAAGTCTGAGTTCAAGCAGATGTGTGAAATGGGCTTTTACAAGATTTAAGCCCACAAAGGGAGCACGAACTTCACAAACCACCTGTCTTCATTCTGTTGAATTGCTGATATGCTAAATTTGCAGATGGAAATGAACCTCAATCAATTTGCATCTTAAATCTTTAAATGTTCTTTGGAAGAACTCTGTGTTCCACTTCATAGTGTTTATATACAGTAGTCAGTCTCCAAAAATGGCAACAAAACTCCATTAAGGTACCATAAAAGTGGTTTTTCTGTTTTATATTTTCAATCTTTGACGCTAATATGATAACCTTCTGTGATAAATCCATCCAAATTTGACTTACATATTGGAATGTCAAATACACTATCAGTCAAATGTTTTTGAACAGTGAGATTTGTGATGTTTTTTTTTTTTTTTAATAATTATCTTCTGCTCACCAAACCTGTATTTATTTGATCCAAAGTACAGCAAAAACAGTAAAAATTGAAATATTTTTACTATTTCAAATTTCACAATTTTTGCTGTACTTTGGATCAAATAAATGCAGGCTTGGTGAGCAGAAGAGACTTATTTAAAAAACATTACAAATCTTACTGTTCAAAAACTTTTGACTGGTAGTGCATGTGTGGATTTTTTCTTCTGGATGTCCATCGAACCAAACAAAGAAATCATACAGTTTCATCGTATCATGTCTTTCCTGAGGCTAATCCTCTGAGGTTTGCACTGTAGAAGTCATCTGAATAGGAATTGATAGGGTGTCCTTTACAATAGGTCTTAATTGGCATTTTATCCATTTTCAGACAAGTATCCGTCACTGAGAAGCAGAACATCATCCTGAATGGGATTTTAATTGAAACCAAATTATTGAGAGACTTGTTCTCAACTGACAGAGAAGATTTGTCTGGACTCCGCCGACAACTGGTATTTGAATTCAATATTGACATGACTTGTGCGATTGCACTTCTCGGGACGACAGATTAACTGTGAAGAAACAATTAGTTTCTGCATTAAACAAACTTCTGCTGAAAATGAAGTAATTATCTTCCCCGGCGAACTCATCAGGTCCTTTATTAAGTGGAAAAGTGTGAGGCCTTTGACCAGTATTTAGTTCACACTTGGTTTGCTTTCAAACGAAAGCCCAGACCGTCGTTGTTGTCTGAATTTAAACAGCAAGAGAAATGCCTTGGAAATGCGGTAGCATGCAAAATGTTCACCAGTGGTTGATGTCCGTTACGCGTAATGGACACGAGCACGCGCCTCAAGCATTATGACAGTTGTTGTGGTTAAAGCGAGTAGTTATTCCCCAACAGGGAGCGTCTAAACAGCAAGGGGTTGGACACTTTGTGAGAACAAAGCAATCCATTACCACCCTGTTAAGAAGACCTGACTCATTCAATTCAAGCAGCTCAGGCAAACCTTTCACCCTTAAATGCTATCAACTCTTAGTCATGTCTGCCTCCATCAGATTTTCAACTCTTTTTGAATCTGAGTTTCATTTCTTTCAGCTAGGAGTCTTAAATCTCTTTCCAGTCTTTAAAATGAATCTCAACTAGCACTATGGTACAGTTTTGGCTCTGCTTGTCCCTCATCTCATCCCAAACCTGTATGATTTCCATCTGTCTCAGAAATGAGAAATTTCACAGAACTTTTCCATACAGTGATTGCTTTTTTGCACCACAATTGCAATTAAAATAAATTGTAAAACTAATGACAGTCTTCACTAACAATTCCCCATTTGCCATTGGTAGAATAAACAATCATTCCATTGGCAGAAAGCCACCTCTGAGTGATCTGATTGGCTAACACACACGGTTCACGGGCAGATTTCTTTTTGTTTACAAAACAGTCTAGGACTGTTACAAAAACAGCTATGACTTCTCAGGGTTGTTTTTTTAGTGCTCTGACAGGCAAAAGGGACAGTTTATGTGGTATTTCCCCAAAATAATCACTTATAAACTCAAAAATGAAGGTTCTTTATTGGCATTGATGGTTCCATGAACCTTTAACATTCATAGAAGGTTTCCATTCCACAAAAGGTTCTTTATAGTGAAAAATGGTTCTTTAGATTATTAAAATGTTCTTCACTCTTTTAGGAACTGTTCACAGAAAGGTTCTTTGGGAAACCAAAAATAGTTCATTGTAGTCACTATGCAGTCCAAATTCAAAATATCAGAGAGAGTTGTTTTTCCCACGCCTTCATTCTCAGATTCAATGCTCACACAGGTTGCCAGATTGAGGAACCGCCACAGGATTGAGCGCAATTGACCGTTCGCAAAGAGCTTGAGTGACAGGTGATCTGACCAATCATAATGCCGAATCCGCCATCATGCAAGACAAACAAATCAGACAGGAGAGTAGATTAACTTTGGTGAACTTAAACTTGAAAAATTGTGTGTATTGACGTCTTTCTGCAGGTTGAAACAAAATATGTTCTGATGTACATTCATGTTAATTTCGTGCTTTAAGTAAATATGAAAAGACAATCGGTTCATGTGCCGCTTGAGGCAATACAGCGATCTGCCACGACACATTAAAGCCACAAAACGGTATTTATTTTTTATTTTTTTTTAATGACATTAAAAAACATAACAGCCACAACAACAGTAACTAAGGAGAGCGGGTTTTTGCGAAGGTTCAGTTGACAATGGAAAGCGATGAGGCTTATGCTGCATTCAAGTCCTCCTGGAAAGTTTGTAAGTACAAACTGGGAAGTTGTGTTTACGACGCCAGGTGAGTTCAAGTCATTTTCATCGGAACAAGATGGCAGTGTACTTTCTATTAATTAACTACACAAAAATTAAATACAGCAAGATTTTTAAACTTTACTTCTGGAAAATAAAGAATAAAGAATGCACCAGGTGTGTTTTGCTATTGTATGTTTTTAATTAATTCATAATTAAACTATACTTTATTGTTACCTATTATACTGTTATACTACAGTGCTATTACATTTTGTTCTAAATGAAAAAGAAAAAAAAAAAAAAAAAAAAAAAAAACATGTCTATGTCCTTGGAGTGTGGTAACATTCGCCTCTGGGAGAATTACACAAGATAATGGTGCAGAGACTGTAAGCCTATTTCGAGACATTCAGACTGAATTTGCTCTTATAAATAGCATAAAATGAGTAATGTATTAGACAACTTAAGATTTGATGTTTTAATATTAAATCAAAGGTATTTATATTGAGTGTTGGAAAGTGATATGTTTACAGGGACATTATTTTTTTCCATTTAGTACCTAGAATATATGGAACTGTATCCAGAAGGATTGCCCACATTTATGCTCAGTAGAGGGGTGGATCCCCATATTACTCGTATGATGAAAAAGCCATACCTTCATGGAGACTGCAGAAATAAGCCAGTCTTCCCAGTATTATTAGTGCACATGGAAGGGATTACAGCTTGATCTGAAGTCTATAAAGGAGCTTAGTGTTTGATGAAATAAAAAAAAATGGTCTGAAGGTTAAAGAATTATCAAGTCAGGCTAGAAAGAGTCTTGTCTACCTCCCACAACCACTTTATCTTAGTTCAAATCCCACTTTAACTCCACCGTGAACTCCTTTTGCACCTTGTGTTTGTGAATGTAATCCTTACAAATGCAGGGACATGGGTACAGTTGAATACCTTCAGATGTGGCTTTACAGCTAATACGTGTAACACCACACTTTCCGAACAATAACAATGGGAAAGCTACAATAGTGTTAGTTTCTCTTGTTCTCTGTAATCCAGTGTCTCGAAAAGGGCAAGCCACAATAAAGCACCATATAAATCAAGCCGTTTGAGATGCCTTTCTAATCTCCCTCAAAGTGATAAGACAATATCCGTAAACAATATCAGGGGGTGTTGACTAGCATACCACTCTGCAAAGTCTTCACCGATAAGATCCGCATCAGTAAAACCAGTTTACTGAACCATGTGAGGACAGTAAGCAAACACTGCACGCCAAGACTGCACATAATTGCTGCGTTCACACTACATACTGCAAAAACACGAAGCAGTCACCATTTCCAAGCAAAGGCGGTAGATCAGATTCTAAACACAAACCCGGGGCAGATAATGTTTCAATCTCAGATGGTCCAAATAAGTACTTCACGCTTGAAAGCTTTGGTAAATATTTGATAAATAAGATATAAACAAAGAGAGCATATCTCAGAAATCGTGTGGTCACAATCAGTGTTCTTTCCAAACTGAAATGAATCATTTTGCTAAAAAGCAGTGAAAGTGTTTACATTTCATATGTGATAAACTATGCTTTAAAAAACCTTTTAACCTTTGTCCCTGATCTTTGACCTGGCTCCCTCTGTCATTTTGGAGACATGTCCTCAGCCAGATGTAACGTTGCCATAAACTCAGTAGGGAGAGTTTGGGCTGAAACAATTCACAAACATGGCACCTGTGGCTCGGGGTGAGCTCCAGTTAAAATGGTGCTTTTACTACAGGAAAGCTGAGCATGCATCACTGACCACATTATCGACAGCCAACTAAAGTGTGCTAATGCGGTACTGTTTTGGAGAGGCAGAAAAACAAAGTTTTTCTTCTGTTTCCCTATTCTTCAAATATCTTGGATTCAAACATCTGGAGGGAAACGAAAGTTTCATAGGATTTTCTGAGTATCCAGGGAAGTCCGAAACGATGGAGAGACTAATCCATACATTTACCTAATTACTTAAAACAAAACTTCACAGCATGAACCCTGTCTTTCTTCACTGTCTGTCTCTGGCAATATCCTGGAGAAGTAATGTAGTACTGAGGTCACAGAGAGAGTGTCACTGAGGTCAGTTTACATAAAGCTGACCAGAGAAAGACAGCAGCTTTCCAGAGATAGCTTACCCATTTCAAACACTGAATGAAACTTTATGGTTTTGTCAGAGGCTAACCAAAACCAGCTTTTGTTTTCCTCTTCAGAGGAAAGCAGGAAGTCACTCTCGCACTGCTCTCCTTTTGTTGAGGTAACTCCTGCTGTGATTGGACTTAATGGCTGCAGTTATAGGCTCATTTAACAGTCATTGTTGTTAACCATCTTCAAATATAAATGTGCAGTCACACTGAAAATCTAATAACAAGAAATTAAACCCAACTTTCGTCAGAGCAGGGAAAAAAGACCACCTATGTGCCAATGTCCCAAAAGTTTTGGGTTGGTAAGATATTTTTTAAGTCCCTTATGTTCACTAAGGCAGCATTTATATGACCAGAAATACAGTAACAACAGTAATATTGTGAAATATTATCTAAATAACCATTTTCTATTTTAATATCATCTAAAATGTCATTTATTTAAATTTAATTTAACAGAACAGCGTTTATTTTAAATTTATTTTACTGTCACTTTTGATCAATTTAATGCATGTTGAATAAAAGTATTAATTTCTTTTTTTTAAAAATGTACTGACCTTAAAGCAGCGGAGAGAACGCAAGTGTCCCAGACAAGTAAAGTGATAAATTGCATATTTATAGAATGGGGAAAAAATCCAGTAATAATGAGAAGGAATCTGTTGGAAATGACAACAAATATATCAGGGTATAATGGGTACTCTAGATTACTCCAGTGACCAAAGAGTAAACTCAGACTTTGTCAGTCTCTGCCCAGAGGTCAACCCATGGGCTGTTGTCAGATCCAGACAGGAGAGCAAACATCCCAATTTAGAGCTGTTAGTAACAGCCAAATAAAGACTTTAGGGCCTCTGTGAATTACCTCAATTCATTAGTTAAGCAGTCGTGGCCTCTCAAAGGGTAATCTAAACCATGACATAGATTTACAAGGGTTAAAACATTCTGCTGCTGCTGTTTTAATTGTTTAAAACCATTGCATTGTTCTATTAAAAGTGGATTTGGCAGTCAAGACAGTCAAATATGTGCAAAATAACAAAATCGTGATCCAGTGATTCTAAAAGTGCTTGAATCTGTCCCAAAAGCAGTGTTAATGGCCCTGAAATAAAATATCATTCTGGCACTCAACATTCATGGCTAAAGAAAGTTATGACTCAACATGATGACTTAACACTGGTGAAAGGTGGACCTCATCTTTAAACTAAATGAAATTGAAAGATTTAATATACCAGTAAGCAAGTCATTATGAAAAAAAAAAAATGTAATTGCTTAGGTTTCCGCTCCTGGAAGAATAAAGTTTTCCCTCATTATTCTAACACAAGACCATGAGAACTAAATTTAAAATGAACAAAACATTAAACTACAGGCATCTGCATGAGGTTGCTGGGGAAGCTGAAGGAATAGGTGAATACTTTTGGTTCAAGACTGTGTGGTTTTGGCTGATCTTTCAAACTAATATATATCAGTCTTGGATCTCTTGCATGCCTACTGCATTTCCAGAATACAGAAGATGAGAGGGGAAGACGGGCTGCAGTCTTGGCACGTTCAATGTGTGAGCACAAAACAGAATGAATAGGTGCATAGGTATGTGTGATGCATGTACTGATGTTCTTACCAAATTCACTGGCGCACATGTGCTCCAGAATCACATCCGTCTTCATTTCATTGTCACAAGGAGGACAAACTGGAGAGTATCCTAAAACAAAGGAAATGCTGTCAGTGAAATGTCATAGAAATTCACTATATCGGTATCAAAATCCAGAGTAATTGTGACCAAATGTTTTTGTCTTTTGTCTACTTTGATGTTTTGTCCCAAATTGTTTTTGTGTGCAACTCTTTGGAAGGTTTGCAATTGGCTTTTAACAGCGGGGAACCAAACACTGTGGAGTTTTCTTTCAAAAAGAAGAGAATTCAAACTTGTTCAACTTTCTTTAACTATCTCCCCATCAGGAAAGCTACAGGAATTTCTCCTGGCTTTCCTCTATTTTCGAAAGGGCCTGTAAGACATTCTGTGCTTTGAATTGTTAGCAAACTTCTTTTGTTTGGCTCCGCTTTTCTCACAGCACTAAAATATTAGAATCAAGCCTTTTTACACAGACATAAAAATGTTTGCTTGTTTCTTTCTTTGCCTGTGACATGGTAATTTGAAGTAAACAAATATAATCTGCAGAGTTTACATTTGTATATAAACCATTGTTACAAGTTAAGCGGGTTAGAAAAAGGAGGCACAGGACAACACCCCAATAACTGGGGCTGACTGTAATTAGGACAACTATTGTTCCACAGATGCCTCCCTGTAGTCATGGAAACAGAGAAATTAACCCTTGAATGTAAATTCTTTAATTAAATTCTATTAAAATTCAAGCAAATTATCATTACCATCTATTTTTCAACAGGATAAAACTCCAGTCTGTCTTTATTTACGCTATTCGGCAAGACTTTGGTTTAATTTTTGGTGACTAGTTGTTTTTTCATTTGCATCTATTTAACAGATTATTGTGGAAATTGCACTCAGGTGAAAAGAGCTTGTAAAGACAGCTGTTGGCAAGGAATTCTAAAGGTAAACATTTTTATGTCCCAAGTTTTCTGCGTAATTCAAATTATCACCCACTTGCAAGCTGCCAATGGATCGAAATTGTGCAAAAACTAGTATTTTAAAGCAATGCTGCATTTTTGGATGATGACATCGGCAGTAAACTTAAACTGCCCCGCGGAAGATAAAACAGAGTTCAAATTTCAGTGGCTCTTGTTGAGTGTTACTTTCTCCACAGGAATCACAAGTAAACAGCGGACAAATGGTTAGGGCTTAACCCCTTGTAGAGAGTGGGAAGAGAGGAAATCCTTTCTTCTCCTTAACCCGACACTGCTTGAAGCTTACAGTGGGTCGATATGCGAGGGAGGGTCTAATGTATCTGTGGCGTTGGGTTCATTTGACCGTGATGCTGACAGCATGTGATAACAGCTGACGGGATCTCTGTGGGGTGCTTATTAATTGAACTTCTCTGCTATTCCGACTTCCAAGCCACCATGCTAGTGATCTCTCACTCAGGACTGTGCGTCACTAACAGCAGGCTAGGGCAGATGGCTGAAGTCACAAAAGTATCTTCTCTCAGTGTGGTACATCGTTCTGCTTTAGTCATTCAGCTCTGTATTGTATTTTGAGAAGCCATTCTTATGTTTGCAGACCATCCCCATAAGCTGATTTGTTTTCCAACGTCTGAGACACTTTAACTACTTAGGGCTTGAAGTGTTTCCACAGGAAAAGTCATTTGGTATAGAATACCTCATTTCTTTAAACAATGCATTTTGAGACACAAGAGGGCCTTTGCAACACACCTTTATTTTTCAAACTGTGGGAGGTTTTATCGGAGACCTCTGGGTATGGAAAGCCTTGGCTTTGGCTTTCACCCTGCTCATGAGCCCTATTTTCTGCTTTGGTGCCACCAGTAAATAAAAGCAGCTGTTCAAATCTCTGTCTTTGTCTGAACTAAAGTACTACCCTCCTGCATTACCTTACGAAAAAAACGTGTTAACAGGCACAGCGGGGAAGCCTGGCAAAGTTTTTGCTGGTGTCGTATTGAAATAGCATTACATTTACAGAAATAATAGGGTTACTCATGAATACAGTAACTCATTTTAAATCATTTTTGCTGCCTGCCTACAGTGTCTTCTCTAAAGAGAAACTACACTAAAGAAAAGCATCTATTCCCCAAATTAGGTGCCGCAGTTGCGAAATAACACCAAATAAATAGATATGTAATAGTCTGTTGTTGGAACACATCCCAGTGTTGTCCTGGATCTCAACTAACACCCTGAAATCAATTGCTACCAGCTGTTAAACAAGCAAAAACTCAGATATTCATCTATCATGCTTTACCGAGAAGCTACATCCCCTGCGTCCTCTACAGATGTTATTGTAAGGAACACGTTACCTAGAAATGTTCCCAAAACTGAATCATTTGTCAAATCAGACACAAACGTGAGGTATTTGAGAGGCAGCAAAAGGTGTGATAAGTCTAGATGAAAACCCCCAAATGGACACCAGTCCCTGAAATAACATTGCAACTGCCGTTAAAAAGTTCAGGTGTTACTTCTCACACACAGCAAAAGGTGAAAGGTTGTAAAGTAGGTAAAATTATACTAAATGTATACAGTACAGATTGAAACAGTATAACCTTACATGTTTATCAGGATAAAAAGTGTCATCAGTGAAATATAGAGATAGAAAATAATTCAGTATTTGTAAAACAATTACAACCTTTTTTTGACCATTTTTTTGCATGTCAAAATATGCATGTTGGTATATTTATTTGACATGTTTTGGATTTGCCACACATTTATTTTAGTGAAATCACACCTGATAAAAATGTAGTTTTCATGTTAAGTCATTTGAACTTACCAGTGGGCTTGGAGGCCTCTGTAGCATTGGGCGCACTGATGCATACATCATCTTGCGGAAACTTCTCGCAAGTGAGCATCTCAGGCCAGGGGAACCCAAAGGCTTCCATGATGGGTGTGCAGCCATCACGCACATTTTCGCAGAGCCAGCGGCATGGGTAGATGGGCCTCTCCAGGCACACGGGGGCAAAAAGGGAGCACAGGAACACCTGAGTGCCCGGGTGGCAGTTCTTGTGCACCAGGGGCACCCAGCTCCCAGCCTGTTGCTTGACCTCAGCCATAGTCTCATGCTCCAGCAAGTTGGGCAGCAGCATCTGGTTGTAGCCCACTCCGTGACAGAGCTTCAGGTCATCTGGGATGTCCACACACTGCGGAGGCTTGTCGTAGATACGGCCGCTATTGTACAACTCTGCTTTCCAGGTATCATACACATACTCAGATGTCTGGCCCAAGGAGACCATTGGCATTAGCAAGATGATGATCCTCCAAAGCAACAGAGATGCAAGGGACTTCATTGTGAACTCCTGGTCAGGATCCCCAGTCAGTGCAGCCCCCAAAGCGGTGAGCCTTGAGTGAAATGAAGTCCTCTTTGTCTAGAAAATGAGGAGGGAGAGCCAAATACCTCTGAATTTTATAAGACTCCGCAGTCAAATTATTGAAGTTGTGGAAACTCCACCTCTGAAGCCCCGTAGCTGTTACTGACTCGCACGGCTGAGTTGCTTGAAATGCGCTGCGCTCGAGACCAGGGGAGACCGACACCGCCTCGGCGACCAATAGGAAACTTTCTGCACCTTTTGCTTCTCATGTGGCAATCAAAGTATTCAATGACCCAATGAATGAGCCAATATCCCCGCCCGCCTGCGTTTCTCTCACTCGCCTTCTGTGGAAACAGATCCTTAATAACTTCATTTCGATAACATTATTCGAAGCATTGAAATGCATGAGGAGTTACTCGCTGAAGGCTCGTGATAATTGCGTTTACCATATTCTGAAAAGCCGACAAGAGCCATTACCTGAGTTAAACATGCACGTATTATCACGGAACTATGTGGCTTGCCGTGCATTTTTAATTCCATGCAGTGCAGGAATAACCTACGTTAGCTGTAATACTATTCTCTTGTTAAACCGTCATATAGGTCATTTCTGTTCACAGAGCGAGCGTTTAAAGGTGTATATAATTTAATAAGACTTTATTTGCTCTGTGTTCGTGGTCTCATTTGTATTTCAACCAGCCAAATTAAGTTAAAATGTGAGGTGTGAAATCACCCGACGCATGTTAGCTCTCCTCTGTGCAGTTGTTTTGCTAATCACATTGGTGAGATAATGAAGTCTGAAGATAGCTCAGGGCTCATTACCACCAACTCCCGTTGTCAAGACATTTTTAAAGCAAGACGGTCATTATAATGTGCTCAGCACCGTTTTAACTAAGAGTGTAGAAGAAATGTTACAATACACGCAAAGTATTTTCTCAACTCTGTAGAAAATTAGGAAGTTGATCAGGATAGATAATGGTGTGTACATTAAAACACATTCAGTCAAAGGTTATATTTCCTTTCTTAGTTTATTTTTAAAAGACGATTAAATCACCACGAAGTCCTAATTGTTTTTTAACACCAATTAATATATATATATATATATATATATATATATATATATAGCAATTTAATTTACTTTGCACAGCACCGTTTTAACCCTATAAAGCACACTGTATCATTTGTTACACGAATTTCTAAGGCCTCTACGTAGACCTCTCTGCCTTCTGATTGATAGTTCATACTTTTTTCTTTAAGTATAATTATAAAAATGTCCACCTTAAGGTTGTGGCATGTGTGGTTTTGATGGAAAATCTTTGATAATTTAATAAAGTAAATGCAAAAATAAATGTTATATTGTTTTGCAGTATTTCAAGACAAACATTTAGGCCACTGATAATAAAACAAAACATTTAGATATCATCTTACTAAGATATATTATTGAGAGATATAGAGTGGCAACTTATATTTAAATGCATTTTATGCACGTAATCAGAATTTCATCTTTTTAGTCATATAAATAACCTCTGCACCAAACATTTTTTATTATTTATTTATTTTTTAAATTTGGGCCTCTGAATAAAACTTTTTTTTCCCCTCCTTAAGCGTGATCTCCATATTCTCACTAGATGGGCCATAAAGGCCTTATGTATCAAATATTATACAAAACAAAACACATACGCAAACTTTTTTGATGACTTTAATGACTATTTTAACATCAGAATCCAGTATCATTATAACAATTACTGCAACCAGATTAAGTTCAAATGGTGACACTTTTGATTTTCTACATTTAACAATCTAATATATTTGATCAAATATGCTAACTCAATAACTCATATTTGTTTATTTCAGCAGGCTACATGAACAACAACAAAAAAAGGATAAATAAAAATAACAGATATTTGTTCATAGTTTGCTAAAATGAGAAAAATGTACCATGTTTTTGAAAATTTTTGACGTGTGGTTCTGTTAACCTAGAGAAACACCATAGGCCTAACACACATTTCCACAAACACACTTATACATAATCTCTTAGTATAGCATGAAAGACTATATGTTTCTATGAATTTGGTTAAACATATGTCAGCTGAGATTGCACTTCATCTGTGCTAAACTAAACAACATGACGTGGTTTACATGAGGGCGAACATATATCTGAAAGATATAGGGCTAAAACAGCAAAAGTGTTAGGAAAAGGGAGTGCCGGCTTATCGGAACAAACAACGTGAAGCCCTCAACAGCTTTCGAGTGAAGCATTTTTCAGCCAGCACCTTTCCAGAGAATTTCTTGGCCGGCAGGTTGGCTGGCCTGGGAGTTTAGGGAGTCTCTTAAGCTGAATAAATGAATGCCTTTTCTGTTTGTATAGCCTCTGGTATAGAGGGAAAAGGGCTTGATCAAGCTAATATCACACTGAGAGATGCCTGCATGAATGCTAATTGAATGGCTGTGAGTGGAAAAGTGACCCAACAGTAGGCCTCTTAACATAACATTTAAACTAACAAAGCAAAACTGTGGTAGTTGTATTGAGTGCCCATTGGGCCTTATGCAAAGTGGTTTCCTCAGCCACAATAGAGATCATTATCAGTAAAATGCGCATGCGGGTACACGAAAGGTCTAATCTTATACTAACCGCAGCAACTTTCCTGATTTAAAGGAGAATAGATGGCTAAATGCAGGAATGTGATGATGCATAATGGGAGGTCTTTGTCTCCCGTTTGTAGAGTTCCACACCCATGTGTGAAAAATAAGAATTCTTAATTAATTACTCAACAAATCGCATCAGAACTAATTAAACCTGTGTCGCATGAATTCCAGAGTAGCTCATGTATTCCGTTAAAGTCAAAATACGCATGCCATTTCATTTACTCACAGCTTATCCCACTTTAATAAAATTGAAGCTAAGGCCTCATTTAAAATAATGTTGTCCTGACACCTCCTGGGGAATTCACAAGACTGTATACCGCATTTCCATATTTTACACCAACTTGTGAGTGCTTGTCTGCATGCGTTGCAAAGCCAATGACTAACATTTACAGATAGCTTAAACTTTCATGTCGTGATGAGGAAGCAGAGAGAGAGAGAGAGAGAAAAGGAAATATTCATTCTTAGCCTCCTGTTGATTTAGGCTGAGAGATTCATTTTTTTATGTCACATGTCAAGTTATAAAACATGTTCACACTCCATAATCACTCAGGAGGGAGAAAGCAGTCAGCTTTACCATAGAGAAACTGATTCTGGTTTATTGCTCGTCTCTCAAGACTCAGCTGGACTTAAATCGGTTGCTTAATTTTTGTCTTTGTTAAGGCTTGTCAAATGAGTTGAAGCAGAGTGTCATCCTTATGCCTTTTGGGGGTTGGCTGCTCTGTAAATCTTTAATTTTATAGTTTAAACTAGGCCCAAATTATAAATTAATTATAGCCAACTCTTTCTGTGTCACATTGATTGCCAAGGTGGATCATAGCAACCATCATATTTACAAACAAACAACTAGTTTATGTGGCAGCTATGTGGGAGTAGGAAAAAGTAACTGCATAGTGAAAAGGAAATTATGACAGTTGAGCGTTCGTGCTCAAAAAACCCTTGAACGTGAAGCCAGATGAATCTTATGAAGAGGTCTCCGGACCCTCAAGCTGATTTGGGTGATGTAT
This sequence comes from Tor tambroides, assembly GCA_021397915.2. Taxonomy (NCBI): domain Eukaryota; kingdom Metazoa; phylum Chordata; class Actinopteri; order Cypriniformes; family Cyprinidae; genus Tor; species Tor tambroides. The sequence goes on from JAFVLL020043833.1 coordinate 46,681, forward strand.
TTTAAGTTGATCTTAGCAGGAGACAGCATTTAAAATATTCCCATTTAATTGGGCATAGCAATTGAATCCTTTTTCTGTAGACCACCATAACATCTCCAGGGCTTTTCGGGATAAAGAAACAATATATCTACCACACTGCACCGCAGGCCTTCAGAAAGTTTGCCAAAAAGTAAAAGATGGACTCTCAGACATTCGCAGTGTTGTCTCCAGCCGCCGACGAGGATGACAGATTGATTTGCACTGAGGAGAAAAGAGGAAAAAGTGAGGAGCAGTAAAACAAACATGCTGTTACTTTTCTTTCACAGCTCAAAGCCAAGGAAAGCAGAGAAAATCCCTTTGCCTCTGAAGTCCATTTAGGAGCCTGTCTTGTGACGGTAGTAACATCGCAACTGATAACCGCTCTAGCATATAGTCTACCAACCCCACTTTTTTTTTTTTTTAAACACAGCAATGATATCATCATCTAACCTCACGGGCATGATTACCAGCTTGCGTTTGATTAAATCAGCTCAGATTAGATGTTGGCCTTTTCTCATTTTTATGTCTGTTTATAATCACAACACAATGACAGCATGCATTAAACCACTTTTTACGAATACAAGCCAAATGGAGCATAACAATATGACTGCATTTGATCTTCTAATCCACTTGCAAGCCTTATCCGTTTATTATGATTTTGAATATTTATTTGTGAAACAGTGGTTTTCGGAAAATGGGTCGTATATTGTTACAAAAGGGTCGGAGACAATGGGGATTAAACGATGTTAAATGCAAATAAGAAAATTCAACCAACCGGTCAGAATAGCTATAGGCTCATCATAAATAAAGGAGTTATTTGAGTTTTGAGTTATTAGCCTACATCTCTCAATCACAGGAGGCACTCATATCAAAGAC